>WOVY01005945.1:0-19799 GCA_013436015.1 Rhipicephalus annulatus | reverse complement strand
TTAACCTTTTCCTGAGCTTTTCTGTGAATATTTCCTGAATTTCAGATATCATTAGGATTGATTTAGAGTGAACAGATTTTGCTTACGCATTGAAACCTAGTTCTGTATGTAACTGCAATTATGGGTGCCAAACCACCTATAAATAATTTTAACATTCAACTTTTTTTAACTGCAGCAGCACAACTACCTATGGGTGCCCAAAAAGTAGCTAGAAACAATACCTTTACCTCTTTGAGCCTTTTGAAAGTGTTCAGCTTCTCAGTGCTCACCTTACAACACTTTTTTAAAAACGTGTTTGTGTGGCCACATGTTCTTGCTCCTTGCACAGTGAGGAGGAGCACATGGCAAGAAGAGACAAGAAAGAAGCATAGCGAAAAAAAGCGAAATAAGCGAGGACCTTTTTTGTATCGTCCAATGTGTGTAACATTACTATTGCGACAACATATAGAAAAATTATCACGACTATGCATCCATTGCAGAGTCATACACAGCTGCAACACCACGACTGAATTTCCCTGTGTTGGTTTAGGATCCCTTTATAGTGGCAAGCTAATGATATCTGCATTTGTTTGGCACATATTAAGATGCAGTGAAATGCGATATGGTAATCTCATTTAGAATGCACGTCATGTGGTTTCATTGTATATGTGACCACAAGTAAACACTGGCTGCAAAGCAATATGGCAGAGCTTAAACAGACGTCACACACCACTCCCAATCTGAACTTGCCTTTGCTACTTGCCCATTATCATCCCAGCAAAAATGAATGATTGAATCTGCTACAGATATGTGCTAGCTTATGCTAAGCACCAAGTATGAAGAATGTTTTGTCATTATTGAGATCAGTTATTTGTTCAAGAACACTTGCTGTCAAGCACAAATACATTGCTGTCGAAGCATCAAGACTCAAATATAAAGCAAAAAGAAGTGTCTCTTTAAAAATTACAGGCCACAAGGTGCAAGATAAATATTTGACACACTTGGGATGTAAGGCACGCACAAGAGGTGCTGCCATATTATACTTTTCCTTGTGTTGAAACCTGCTTGTTTTACTCACCCAACACATCTGTAAAGATGCCGTGAAAACACCAAGGAGCTGATGCAGCAAGGTTGAACACATGTCCAGGGATTCCACCATTCCTAAGCAGCCCTACAGCCTCCACAGTCCTGCAACCATTTGTAAGATAAATATAGTTCTACCCAAAGTTCTTGGTTTACAGACACACATGCAAGACGCATAACCACTCTATAGGAAGTTTGCATGATAATGCGCTGGGTAGCAAAACGGATGCCATTATCAAGTATCCAAGCCTGCGGCTTCTTTCTTTCCGTTCTTAATTAATCAATCCATGGTTAATAAATGTTCCCCCAATGTGAAGTGTACTGGCAGTCCAGTGAAGAATTGCAATGTGTTTCAAACACAGTCCAATTCATGGCAAGTAAGCATGCAATAGCGATTTGTCAGCTGTTCGAGAAAAGAGCATGAAGTTTAGCTAAAACCCATGTTTTTATAAACACCATTCAATTTGATATAAAAGTTGTGAGCATTATGTGAAGGAACATGGATTCATGTTTAATCAATGATTTCTTATAATGTACTGATATGAATGCAACTAACTGAATATGAATTGATAATTTTTGCTTGAGAATTTAGAGTTATGAACACTATCGCACTTGCCAGCTGCATCTTCTCCAAAACAGTGGCAAGATAGGCTAGTTTCTGTAGGTGAGCAGTAATGAGCAGTGCAAAGTAACAACAAGAAACACCAGTAACAACAGTATGGGGCAAGCACAGACTCCCAACTGTACAATTTATTGCACAAAAGTTCGCCTGAATATCAGTCCGACAACTCGTGCAAATGAAGGTCCAGTTGGGAATCAACAAGTTACGAAATCAACAATGCCTGCTTTCACTAACAGGACCCTCATTCACATAAAGTATGCAGCGATAGGCCCCTACCGAGGTACGTCACGGCATGATGTCCTGGCACATGTAAAAGGTGTGGCTGGAAAAACACTTCCGCTGGTGGCTCAGCCCGGTACAGTCGTGTGGTGTTTGGGGCAAGTTTTAATTTTTCAAAGCTTACACTTCACGTTACAATGTCGACATTAGCTGTAGTATGTGTCAGCAAACGTCTAGCTGTGTGGTAAACTGTGTGGTAAAATATTTGCTACGCTGTCTGTTTATCTTGAAGAAGTGAACACACGTAATGGCCTGTGCGAGGAACAGCGGCATAGTCTTCAAAAATGTGCACTGTTGATTGCGGCATGTAGTGTGCATTGAAAGGTATTGAGAATATCGGTTGAACTGAGAATATTGTGTGTGGTGTGTGCAGTGTCCATAACAATGTGTCTTGTTTGCCAAGACGTTAGCACTCAGGGCAGGGACCGGTCGATAAAAAAACTTGATTCGACATTTTAGTCAAGGTAAATATGCACTTGACGCCACCAACTGCGAGTGGGTACATCTCGGTGTTTGCGCTGTGTGCAGAAAAAAATTGCATGGTCACCGGGCTGGAAGATACCTTGTTGTGCTGAAACAGCCAAACACCTGATGAGTTAGATGAGAAATATTAACGCATCAAAACTATAAGTGCTTGCATCAGCAACTACACAACAGCGTGATAACCGCACCCCTGCCACACAGCAGCGAAACATATTTTGAACATGCTGGCAGTGTATTATTTTATAAAAAGCAACTCTGGCAGATTACAAAATCTCACATTGTGCATACAAGTTTTCTTCAAAGTCAGGCGTACATGTAGGTGCTGGCCGGTACATTATTAGTTACAAGCAAAAGCGTCTTGCAGGTACATATGCAGATTGCACGAACACCTCTCTCTCTCTCTCTCTCTCTACACTAGGCACCACACATTATATCTTTCAACAAGCACACGCCACTGTTTCGGGGCATAATAACGCTCTACGTGAACATATGCTAATCAACCCACTTAGGCGGTTGGCTAGGTGAATCGAGCCAAGTTACAAATTGTATGACCCGCGAACGTAAACAAAATGCTGCTTTGCATCAAATGGCACTGCAGGCTTCGTTTAATCAACACGTAGCAAGCGCCATGTGCGTCTTCCTCACTACATTGCACATATGAAAAAATCGATCACCATACACATGTATGTTGCCCGCAGTTGTCTCGAATTAGCTCCAGTAAGGCCGCGCCGATGCGCCATGGCTCTGCTGGCGTTAGCGTTGTCAAAGCGAATCGGCAACCGCACTCGCAAAGGCGCGTAAGGTTGCCGTTTCACGACGCCTCGTTCGAGTGCAGCAACACACTTGCACTGAGTGGCATACTTGGTCTACATAAAAAAGTGTCCTCCTTACCTTTAGTTTCTTTCACACTGTCCTGAGGGAAGCAACCACAGGCGTCAGCCGTCACCTCGGAGTCCTTCGAGCGCCCGCCCAACCCGCCGATTCCTTGGACGACTCGCACTTGATCCGCACTCGAACGACCGCGGTAATAGGGCACAATCTTAGCACATCTTACGAACGAGGAACGGCCCTTCCTTGCGTAAATTTAACATTTCGTGCTCTCGTGTGTAGCAGCGCAAACACATGAGAGATGCAACGAAACGGTATGCCTACGTTAACAAAGAAGACAAACAACATGTGGCTTGTGGCTTTAGCTGTGAATGGATTTGACTTGGATATCTGTGTGAGGAAAATAAAAAAAAAAACATCTGTCGCTGCTATAAACTGAAAAAAAGTACGTTATCTGGCAAAATAACTTTAAAAGTGATAAACGGTTATTCAAAAAACAAGTTACAACTTATGAATATTTTCAAAGGTCTGTTTTGTTTTTGTTCGAGCAGACGACAGCCTCCTACTGCTTCTACGACTAACGTAGTGCGGTTTCACGTTCGTTGCGTGTCGCCGCCGCAAAGCTCTACAGTAGTGATATCAGAGTTATAAACTCTCAATGAATCATAGGATGGCTACAAAGCAGTAACATTTCGACATAGTGCAGTACGCAATCTTTCAAGGTATGACATTTCTTTGCTCTGAAGCAAATCGAATCAAGCCGGCCGGCGCAATCAGCTGACATCGCCGCTACGCGAGGCATGGTCGTGCGCAATAGCGTCGCGCCCCGCGCTCGATTGTCATCAAGCGATAGAGCTACTAAGTGAATACAGCTAGATGCAGGGATTAATGGCGTATCATTCTAATTCCCTGTAGTGGCCGACTCAATCGCAAGAGAGCCCCGGGAAACAACCTTCAACTGCTCAAGCTTGTGTGTGGGTGCAAAAATACTTCTTTTCATCCGCGGCGGGCCAGCAATCTATAGTTGAAAGACATGCGAAAAGCATGTGGCGTATATACAATCCCAAAACATATGCACACAACAATAGATACGATCGCATATCGTACATAAATACGCCAACATTTATTGTGTAAAAAGCAAAATTTATATACATAATTTAAACTGACATGCTACCCTCAGCGCGAATAGCTCAGCAAGCTAACGTACTCAGTTCACGTACGCGAGCACATTTAAGTGGCGCAGGTTCAAATCCCGCCATGTTTAGCTTTTTTTTTCAACGTTTTTATTGTACTGCTATTTTTTCTAATGCCTTAGGTTCTAAAACAAAATAAAAGCAATATTGCGTTCAAGTACGTATGTGGGACTGTGTTTTTTGCGCAACAGTTATTAGTATTTTTATTTTCATTATTAATTTTTTAATTTATTTTATAATATACCAAAAGTAAGGACTAAGGGGAACATTGGGTCTGCTTGATTGTGAAGGGACTCGAGAAGTGAGATAACTCAAACCAAAAAATTTACTTGAGATAAAACTGAGCATTTCACAGCCGGACCAGTTTCTTCAAGGGTAGGCCCTAGGTATGCGCGAGACTTGCTATACTAGTCATCTCAAGCTGTGGCAGCTGAGGGAAGGCAATATCACCGAGAAGGCAGTTCCAAAATATATTTTGGTTGATGTTTTTTGATTCCTCCAAAATAAGGGCTGCACAATTGTGATCGAGTCAAACCAAGAATTGCGGGCACGAAGTCATGAGACAGAAAATGAATAACGTTGATTGTTTGAAAAATTGCCTTTAATAAAAGGAAGAGTTATGGAGTGCTACGTAGCTTAACTCGCAGTAGGAATTATATATATACATATAGATAGTTTAAAATGGACAATGTTGCACACACAGATATTCGTTATATTTCTTTGCAGCACAGTTGAAGCATCTATGTAGAACTGAAGCATCAAGAGAAGCTCATGCGTCCTCACTTTATTGCGCTTTACATAGCTTGTATGCGTCCATGCAGCCATGATATGATATATTTTAAAGCACTTGTTTAACCTATGTTCTTCTTATTCATTAAAGCTGGCCCATAAGTTGTGTCTTATGTAGCACTACAATTAAAGCGTAATCTGCATGGTGGTCTGAAACAATGCTTTTGAAAATCTCAAAACAACCCAGCTCTATACACGACCATTCGAGCAGCAATGATAAGCACCATTATATGTCCGTACATATCAGTTGTGCTCTCATACTTAATTATTTTTCTGACCACTCCCTCTGCCCCTACCTCGTTTCTGTCGTGAAGCTGTGGCAAGTTGTGTATAGCTGTATTTATAGTGTAGGAGCACATACTAGCTATATCAATAAAAATTATTTTAGGCTACATGCAATTAGTTTTCATAGATTTTCATCTCTTTTGTCGGTGCTCAGGAGAGCTAAGCTCATGGTCGATATTTTAAAATGACATTTCTCTTTGCCAATGTTAATGAGAACAGTTTCATTAATATTGACAAGTTCTTTCACATTGAATTTAGTTCTCATTATTATTGTTTCTACCAAAAAACAAGCCCTTGAAGTTATGCTTTTTTGCTTGATTTGTTTTCGTGTGACAGCATGCAAGTAAATTGACAGTTATTGTCATTCCTTGTGAATGACACATTTTCTGTTTGACAGACTTTAGCACCTGGTCATCTGCAGAAGTTGTATTCATTCTGGAAAAGGGCGAACAGCGGTGACTGACAACACAGACTAGCCTGCGTTATTCTTTTGTACTATATATGTCACTGTGAATTCATTTAAAACTTTATAGAGCTCGGATTTCCTGCTGAAAATGTGACAACAACTGTACAGTTTCCACATTTTTGCAACAATCCACATGCCTTTCATACACTATTGCACATTTTCGTAAGCACCTTACAAAATCTGTATATTTCTGTAAGACCTTACATTCTGCATTTTCCTTATGAAAGCTTCTGTACACTCCATACACTTTCCTTATCCTTCCATATCTTCCATAATGAACTCTCCGTATGCTCCATAAGTTTCCTTATCTCTCCGTATACTCCATAAAAAGATTTCCGTATACGCCATACAATTTCCTTATCCTTCCGTATACTCATAAGAAGCTTTCCGTAAATGCCATACAACTTCCATATATTTCCATAAAACTCCTTATGTTTTCCGTATGTAGCATAAGGAAATGTTACGGAGTCCATATATTTTCCGTAAGATTTCATACGGAACGTTTCAGTAGGGATAAAGGGCTTCATTCTATAGTTCAGGATGATGGCGCAGAGGTTTTCAAAGCACTGGGGTCTAGGGACAGGGAGGGCAAAATAGACTTTAAGCGGGTAGAATTAACTAGAAGGAGGTTATTTGATTGGTGGCTAAAGTCAGGGCACGAGTAAAAATTAAACCCTTCACTGCAAAGTACGAATTCTAAATCTCACTATTTGAAGGAAAAACAATAATAATCTAGTTTTTGGTTCATTAAGAATGACAGCTTTGTGGCGCTAGTCACCGCCCGATCTAAAGAGTACAGCCATATCAATGCATCCATCCATGCCTGCTTCGGCTGCGTTGTCGGGCCGTCGCGGACTCCTGCAGAGCTGCGGATGTGGTTACTTCTAACGCGTGTTTGCTTTGTGGTTGATGCAATTGTAAAATTACGGGGTTAGTTACTGCGTGGACAACGTGGCAAAAGCGTTTGCACGGCATAAAGATCCAATGAGGAGTTTCCTCGGGGAATACGCACTTGACTGCCATTTATCACGTGCACATATTCGCGCACGGTGTATCTTGGCTCAAACTGATGTTCACACGCCACTGAACTTTCGGTCAGAAACTTGTCAGCCCTCTGGAGGTTGCGCTCCTACTTTCAGCGGAGATCACCATCCCTGGAAGCTGCAAAAAGCGACGCCTTCGGAGTGCCCCGGTGACCGATTCGGCAACCGGGAGCAAAGCAATGAGAATCCATTCTCTGCTTCGACATGTCGCGAGCTACATATTTGTTGGTGCGGGTTATCTTTTTATGTACAGACCGGTATACTGGTGAGAGAACGTAGCAGATTGCCCCACACGTGCAGTACAGTAGCTTATTAGAACTGTAAAGGCTCGTTCACACCGTAGGCGGGGTGGCCAAAGCGGCGAGGCGGCAGTGCGGAAAGCGCGAAAAACTTCCTCTCCAGGCGGCGAAAGCGGGAGAAAAACCATGCGGCAAGGCCGATCGCTCTCGGAGCAATTTTTTGTCGCCTGCCGAGGCTTGCTGCTTTGCCGCAGCCAATCAGAACGCCACGCAATCGAGGTGTGGCGGTGGCATGGGGGTACGTTCGGAGAAGCACTCACACGTCTGTCAAGTTTCCGTGACGAACGACACCGTGTTGAACACGAACGGGAAAATGCCCCTGTACTCTTTATTTACTCTGAATATATACATGTGCCTGTATGACCCGCATGCGCAGGGCGTTGCCCCGGTAGGGGCGGCACGGCACAACGTAAACATAATAGCTGAACGATTACGCCACATCTCTCCTTTTAAACAGAAGAACTTTAAAAACACCATAAAAAGCATTACTTATTGCATTCAGACTAACCGAAAATAACGAAAAGAGCCACACACCAGTCAAAAGCTACCTGCACACAGAAGTCCAAAAGTTACCCTCAGCACTACATTCAGAAATACCATAACTGTCTTTTTTTCTTACAATTCTAGCGAATCGCGTGAGATATTCGCCTGGAATTCGTGGCAGTTGAACATTGCTGTGATCGTGTGTGCTATCGCAGGGGGGAGCTTGGGAGTTCGGCTGGCTGCTAGCAATCGAACTTTCCAGGCCAGGGGGAAAGTTGTACGACGCGTCGTAGGACTCTAGGACTCTGCTTGGCGCTTGCTTGACTAGCAATTTCCTGTTGCGTTCGATCTGGAGGCCGGTTTCCAAATTAACAACATATGACCGTGGCCGTTTAGCGCGCCGACAGATGACGCCTTCCCGCCTGCAGTCCTTAACCCAGACACTGCGCCCGGGTGGCAATGGGACAAGGTGGCGGACAGCGTGGCGGCGATCGTAATTTTGTCTCTGCTTATCCCAAACAGCCGCATCCTTTTCCCGCACCTCTTTCAGGTTGGGCGTCCTTGGAATCAACTTGTCTCTATGGAGAGGCAGGGTGGTGCGAAGCCGCCGTCCCATGAGCAGCTCCACTAGTGTTCTGCGTAGTAGTCCCGGGGTGTCCCTGTAGGCGGACAGAGCCAAATAGGGATCAAGAGACTTTAAGGGTAGCCCTTTTACTGTTTTAACCATTCGTTCTACCTCCACATTTGCCTGCGGGTACCTCGGGCTACACGTCACAATCTGGAATCCATAAGCCCTCGCGAACGCCTTAAATTCTTCACTAACAAATTGAGCACCGTTGTCCGTTACCAGCACTTCCGGAATACCGTGCCTTGCAAATACATCTTTGATGTGACTAACAACGCTGGTGCTGGTAAGAGATGTCAGCAAACACAACTCAGGAAAGCGCGATAGATAGTCCACTAAAAGCAAGTAGTTCCGGCCATGGAGGTGGAAGATATCTGCGGCGACCCTTTGCCTTTGGCGATTAGGTGTCTGGGTTGGGATCATAGGTTCACTCAGCTGGTCTCGAAATGGAACAAATGAGGCAATCGCCAACCACAGTAGCAAGCTGAGAGCTTAAACCAGGCCACCAAACGGATTCGCTTGCTCTCGCCCTGCACCTCACGATACCCTGATGGCCTTCGTGAAGCAGACTAAACATTCTATTCTAGAGCGAACGAGGCACAACGAGGCGCGTGTCATGCATGAGCCCTCCTTTGGAGACGCTCAGAGCTGCACGATCCTGCCAATATGGCCTCAATACGCTTGACATCGAAGCTGCTCTCGGCCATTCTTCACGAAGATAACGGGACAACGTACGGCAAGGTCTCGTCCTTTGCCTGTCCTTCGGCAACCAGTCAAAACTGGTCCGACTCGCCCAACTCCTACAACACCCGAGAAACAAACGAGTTGAACTCCTCTACCGAAAGGACGCCCTTGCTGTTTTGCTGTCGCATTGGCGCTCTAAAAGTGCGTCAGCAATTTCCAAGTTTTTGCCTGGAACATATTCCACCTAGAAACTGAATCGCATCAGACGCATTCGAAATCGCTGAAGGCATGGCGGCAACAAATCAAGCGGGGTCCTTCCTAGCAATGTGACTAGTGGTTTGTGATCTGTTTCCAGCGTTATGTAAAGCCCACGCACGTAACTTTCAAGACGTTCGGCCGCCTAGGTTAGAGCTAAGGTCTCCTTTTCAATTTGCGCATAGTGCGTTTCTGTTCAAACTTTGCCATACATCTATAGGAACAAATGGCCTGCTTTACGCTGTTAAAGGCAATCTGCTGAGGTGCAGCCCAAGTCCACTCCTTGTTTCTTTGCAGCAACTGACGTAACGGCGTGGTCTTATCTGCTAAGTCGGGTATACACACGCAGCAATGATTTGTGAGAGCAAGGAATCGGCGCATGTCGCTTACACTTTCCGGTGGCTTCATATCACTGATCACGCTAACTTTAGCTGGGTCCGATCGTATGCCATCTTTGCTCACTCGGCATCTAAAAACAAAGCTCTTTTACACTTAACTGGCATTTTTCCCGATTCAGGGTTACGCCTAGCTTCTCCCAATCGGTTTAAAATCTGCAACAGTCTCTCATCATGCTCTTTCTGAGACGAACCAAAGACCACTACAGGTTTGCGACCCCTGGAACTCCAAGGATTTCCCACATCTGCCTTTGAAAATACTCAGGAGCAGATCTTATTCCGAACGGTAGATGCTCAAAGCAATAACGCCCAAAAGGAGTAATAAACGTTGTCAGTAGCTGACAGCCCTTGCTTAGCTTTACCTGATAGAATCCCGAGTTCGCGTCAAGTTTAGAAAACACCACGTTTCACACCCTTATTCAACTGCGTAAGATCAACACAGATCTGAACTTGCCCGGAAGGCTTCAAGACGGGCACTATGCCTGCACACCATTTGGTCGGCCCTTCAACTTTACGAATGACTTCGTTTCTTTTCATTTACTGTAGCTCGCATTTCACGCCATCCCTCAGCGGGATGGGTATACGACGAGCGGTAAACATTGCATAGGGCACTGCGTCTTCTCTGAGACTAATACAGAATTCTCCTTTCAAGGTACTTAAACTGAGGAACAGAGAAGGAAAGCACGTTTGCACGGTTTGATGAACTGAGGCCTCGTCTACAAATTTCACAATTCCTAAAGCTTCTATTGCTGGCAAGAATAAAATGACATTATCACCGAGTTGACGACAAAATCGTCCTGCCTAACCTGACTTCATGTCCACAGAATATTGGCAGTGAATTTTTCTTTTAGGTCTAACACTTCACTGCCTGGCCCCTTCATAATTACGTTAGACTGCTGTAGATCTTTCAGGTACATCAGGGAAGGATGCTGGAGCAACGTTGACCTCTGCTCCTGTGTCGACTTTAGCAGCTACCGTCCCCCCGTCAATAGCGACTTGAACAAAGCGAGCTCTTGCAAACGTACCAGCTAAAGTCCCAACAAAGTACGTTACACCCCTTCGATCTAATTCTTCACTCGAAGCATGACTCCGGCAGATAATGCACAGGCCTACCTCGGATGCACTTGCTTCGGCATTCGTGAAGTCCTGCCTTTGTGGGCACACCGCAGTGAAATGTCCCCGTCGTTGGCACCCGTAGCAGATTGCTCCTTTTGCTGGACACGACGACTTCCAATGACGGGCTCTGCCACACGCCACACACTTTCAGACGTCTTTGTTGACCCGTTGGTGCTGAGCCCACCCGGAAGCTTCTCGGTGAACTGCGTCGACCTCAAGGCTGGTTGCATGGTGTTACGCACTGCTGTGAAGCTCATGTTGTTGTACCGCTTCTTTCGTTCTTGCCCTGTACAGTGCAGTTTTCAGATTCAGAGTTGCGTCCATTTCGGAGGGCCTCGGACAGCTTGGAGTTCCGTAGTACAACGACGAAACGGTCGAGGATCATCCCGTCTTTCATCACGCCACAGTCACACCTATCTGCCAGCGTATGTAACGCCGTCACGTATTGGTCCACTGATTCACCTGCAGCTTGGTGGCGACGGTGGAAGCACGCACTTTCGTTGACCGAATTCCGTGTGGCAACGAAGTATGTGTCGAAGCGCTTCTTCACCACTTCATAGTCCTTTGACTGTTCTTCCTGAAACGGGGTTTATTGGTGCAAGTAGTACTTGCACGGCAGGTCTATTGATGCGGAAAGCGGGCGGCAGCAACCGACGCAGGAAACACAACGCTCGGGGAAACAGCTCGCGCTCGGCTCCTCTTGCTAAAGGCGTGACTCACTGCGGCACATATTCTTCTTCCTCTCTACAATACCCCGGCGACGAAGACGAGCCATCCTGGCAAGTCAAGGTGACGAGATTAGGAGTGGGTCGTGATATGGCTTGAGACGACTCACGTGGACAGTCTCACGACGAAGGCATCGCCTCTCTGTAGATGGCGTGACCGGCTCGATCACGTATGTGACAGGAGATCGACGTTCGACGACGCGATAAAGACCGTGAAACTTGGGGGCAAACTTAGCGGGCAGGCCTGGGGAGTGGAAGGGCAGTCGGAGCTAGACAAGCGAGCCCACGGCAAAAGTCTCGACTTGCTGGTTGCGGTCGTGGCGGTCTTTTTCGAATGCTTGCTTGTCCGAGGTGAATTATCGGGCTAACTGACGACACTCTTCAGCGTGGTGCAAAATTTCAGAAAGAGGGCTGAACTCTGAGACGTCGGGACAATACGGCAAAATGGTGTCAAGAGTGGAGCATGGCTCACGCCCATATAGAAGAAAGAAAGGCGAGAAGCCTGTGGTTGACTGCGTCACGGTGTTGTACGCATAGGTCACAAATGGGAGAATGACATCCCAGTTTGATTGGTCGGAATCGACATACATGGCGAGCATGTCTCCTAGCGTTCGGTTGAAGCGCTCAGTTAGACCGTTGGTCTGCGTGTGGTAGGCTGTAGAGGTGCGGTGCACCGCGTGGCATGCCTGAAGGAGTTGTTGTACAACTTTGGATAAAAAGACACGCCCTCGATCACTTAGTAGTTCACGTGGTGCCCCGTGACGCAGTACGAAGCGTCGCAAAACGAAATTGGTTACGTCACGTGCACCTGCCGTAGGTAGTGGAGCTGTTTCAACATACCTCGTCAGATGGTCGACGGCTACAATGATCCATCGATTTCCAGTGGCAGTGTAAGGAAGGGGACCACATAGATCGATACCAATGCAGTCGAAAGGGCGCGCCGGACCCGGTAGAGGCTGTAATAATCCGGGTGAATGGGCAGCTGTCTTTCGTCGTTGGCATAATAAACAAGACCGAGTGTATTTTCGTACAAAAGTGTACATACCCCGCCAGTAGTAACGCTGGCGGATCCGCTGATATGTTTTTAACACACCAGCGTGAGCATGTTGTGGGTCGGCATGGATATACGCACAGGCATCAGATCGCATGTGGCGTGGTATAACCAAGAGCCGTTTACGACCATCCGGGTGGTAGTTTCTGCGGTATAGTTGCGCGTCCCGTATCGCGAATTGTGTGGCTTGGCGGCGAAGAGCGCGTGGGTACGCTGACGTTGAAAAGTCGGAAAGAATGTTAAGGAGAGATGTTATCCATGGGTCGTTCCGCTGTTCAGAAGACACACTTGTGACGGAAATGGGAGCGATGGTGAAGTTGGTGTCCGAATGCAGGTCTGCAGTCAATCTCACTGGTGATCGTGAGAGGGCGTCCGCATCAGAGTGTTTTCGTCCTGAGCGGTAGACGACACGAATGTCGAATTCTTGTAGGCGAAGAGCTCAACGTCCAAGGCGACCTGAAGGATCTTTTAGCGACACGAACCAACAAAGTGCGTGGTGATCGGTCACAACGTCGAAACTCTGTCCGTACAAGTAAGGACGAAACTTGCTTAACGCCCAAACGATTGCGAGGCATTCTTTTTCAGTTACGGAGTAGTTCATCTCCGCTTTTGTGAGTGCGCGGCTTGCGTATGCGACGACGTACTCTGAAATACCGGGCTTTCGTTGCGCGAGTACTGCTCCAAGACCAACGCCACTGGAATCTGTGTGCACTTCAGTGGGGGCACTTGGGTCGTACTGGCGTAGAATCGGTGGGGACGTAAGTAGGCGGCGCAGTGTAAGGAAAGCTTCGTCGCATGCCGGGCTCCAGTTAGAAAGATTAGCTGGACCGTTCAGTAGTTGTGTAAGTGGGGCTATTATTGTTGCAAAGTTGTGGACGAAACGACAAAAACACGAGCACAAGCCGATGAAGCTCCTAAGTTCTTTGAGTGAAGTCGGCTTCGAAAAGTCGGCTACGGCTCGAAATTTGTCTGGGTCGGGACAAATTCCATCCTTCGACACAACGTGACCAAGTATAGTAAGTTGGCGAGCCCCAAAGCGGCACTTCTTTAGGTTAAGCTGGAGGTTTGCCTTGGTAAGACACTGAAGAATGGTGCCCAGACGGTCGACGTGGGTAGAAAAATAAGGAGAAAATACGATAACATCATCGAAGTAACATAAGCATATCTGCCATTTAAGGCCGTGTAAAATACTGTCCATCATTCGCTCAAACTTTGCAGGTGCATTGCACAGAGCGAATGGCATAACCATGAATTCGTATAGACCATCCGGCGTAACGAACGCTGTTTTGGGACGGTCACACTCTGCCATCGGAACCTGCCAGTAACCTGAACGTAAGTCCAGCGAAGAAAAGAATTCAGAACCTTGTAGGCAATCGATGGCGTCGTCGATGCGGGGAAGAGGGTATACATCTTTCCGTGTAATTTTGTTCAGTCGCCGGTAGTCGACACAAAATCGAATCGAACCGTCTTTTTTTTCACTAGCACGACAGGTGAAGACCAGGGGCTAGAAGATGGTTTGATGACACCGCGCTGAAGCATATCATCCACCTGCTCTGCAATTACACTTCGTTCCTTGGGTGATACGCGGTATCGGCGTTGCTGCAAAGGAGGGTGCGTTCGGTGTAGATTGTGTAAGCGACGGTGTTAGTTTGACTCAGTGCCTTTTGAGGAAGGTCAAATTAATCTCGGAATTCATGCAAAAGGGTTATTAGCTGGTCCCGTTGATCCAGAGGAAGCTTGCTGTCGATGGAACGATTGAAGATATCCGAGGAGTTGTCATCCCGCGTAAAAAGAGGAGTAACGGCGTTCAGTTGAAGTTGCTGGCCAGGGTCGTGGGACTCAATAGGCACAATAACGTTGTCATCAACAGGATGAACATAGCCCAGTGTTTCGTGAGCTTTTAAGGTGAGAGGGCATGAGCTAGGATTGCAAACGACAATTCCGGAAGTATCTTGGTGAGGTGGCAGAACGGCGTATGGCAGAGACGTACCGTGGCGGCGACTGAAAACGTCAGATGGGGAGAACACAACGGTAGAGCCGAACAATTCAGTGCGATTGGCGGGGACAACGATAGCACTAAGAGGAGGAACATCAACGTCGGAAGCAACAAGAAGCTTGCCCAGGTGAGTGCGCTCATTGTCGGTAGGTGGCGCATCTGAAAACACAGATAATTCCACCTGCACGCGAGCGCAGTCAATTACGGCGTGTTGGCGTGACAAAAAATCCCATCCTAGTATCACGTCGTGGGCACAAGCGGTCAACACGAGATACTCGATGTGGTACAGGACGTCCTGAATGTTTAATCTCGCCGTACATGCTCCGACTGGTCGAATTGGTTGCGCACTCACGGTAATTCAGCAAAACGTCGGAAGGCGGCCGTCGTTACTTTTCGTATCGAACGGCAGAGTTTCTGACTGATCACAGATACAGTGGCACCCGTATTAACAAGCGCAAGAGTTTGTAGATCTTCAACAAACACTTCCAGAACGTTTGTGCGGGACGGGCGAGGACTTGTGCAATGCGAGGAATTCGCAGCTCGTGCTTCCGGAGCTGCGGCAGTCAGTTTTCCGTGTCTACAGGGTTCGGTCGGCGACGCAGAGGGGACGGAGAACGGCAGCGGCGTGGTGAGGATGAGCGACGGGTACCGAATGATCGGTAGTCGGCAGCAGGGCGGTGGTCTAGTTCGGTTGGTGACGGGTCACGTTCCACTGATTGTCGGTCGCTTTGACGTGGTAGTTCTCGTTGCGCGTTGTACGGGGCCGGTAAAGAGTAGTCAGGGTACCTCGGAGGTGCAGCCGGGCCCGTTGCGAAGCGCCGGCGACAGAAGTGCGCAACGTGACCTGGATATCCGCATGCGTAACAGATCGGGCGATTTTCAACTGTGCGCCAAGGGTTTCCGTTAAAGCGCTGTTGTGTTGCTGGAAATGGCGTCGTTGATACTCGTACAGGCTGGGGAGTCGGCCCAAGCGGAGGTCGTGGCGGAGTAGCAGCAACAGCAGCATAAGTCAATGGCGTGGTGACGGGTGCTGTCTGAGAGACGGACGGCAATGCCTCAGAGACCTGCGCCTGTATTACCTGCCTGATGGCGGGCGCGAGACGCTCAGAAGAGGGTTCTGTTGCCGGTAGATACGACAGGCACGAAAGTTGTCGGGCCACCTCCTCGCGCACATATCGTTTGATTTCGGACATGATTGTGCTGTGGTCTCCACCCAAGCTCAATGCCGCGAGAGTTTCATCGATAGCCGCTGGACGCCGTGTCATGACCCGTTGTTTGCACAACTCCTCGAAGCTTTGGCAAAAAGTGTTGAGTTCGGACACGGTACGTGGGCCCTTGGCCAGCAGCGTCTGGAAGGCGTCGTTGTCTATCCCCTTCAAAATATGTTTGATCTTGTCTGCCTCGATCATTGAAGGGTTAAGGCGCTTGCACAAGTCGAGCACATCCTCGATGTAGCTTGTGAAGTCTTCTCCTTGAAGCTGTGCGCGTCCCCGTAGGCGCTGTTCGCCACGGAGCTTGCGTACCTCGGGGCCACCGAACACATCGGTAATGCGTAGCTTAAAGGCACTTCAAGTGGCGAATTCCGAGTGGTGCATGGTAAACCAGAGACTCGCCACCTCTTTCAGGTAGAAGGGTACGTATTGCAGCTTCGAAGGGTCGTCCCACTTGTTGCTTGCGCCTACCTTTTCAAATGTCGACAGCCAACCTTCTACGTCTTGCTCATCAGTACCGTCGAAAAAAGGTGGATCGCGCACGCGTAGCGCAGTGGGCACGATGACCATCGGAGGATGGGTCGTAGCTTGCTGGGTGTTTTCTTCACTCCTGTCGGAGGTGGCAGGTAGTGTCCTCTTGCGGAGTTCCAGGTTGAGTTACCCAGCACCTCCACCAGTCTGAAACGGGGTTTACTGGCGCAAGTAGTACTTGCACAGCAGGTATATTGATGCGGAAAGTGGGCGGCAGCAACCGACGCAGGAAACACACCGCTCGGGGGAACAGCTCGCGCTCGGCTCTTCTTGCTAAAGGCGTGACCCACTGCGGCACATATTCTTCTTCCTCTCTACATTCCGATAATTCAAAGGTCCGGAATATGTGGTGAGCATGTCGCCCCATTGTTTACAACAGCTTACATACCTGCGCCTTCCCAGTTCGCTCGCTAAAGCTGGAAGCAGATCGATAATCATCGAAGTCTTGCACCCACGCCGGCCACTCTGACACCTTGTTCAAAGTTGAAGCTTGTTGGCGGTTGTACCGGGAAGGGCTGGCAGAAACCCATATCTTCTGCACTCGCCATTGATGGAAAAGCAGTGCGCTACACTTCTGACACCATGTCGGGTTTTCCGTGACGAACGACACCGTGTTGAACACAACGGGAAAACGCCCCTCGTACTCTTTATTTACTCTGAATGTATACATGTGCCTGTATGGCACGCATGCGCAGGGCGTTGCCCCGGTAGGGGCGGCATGGCAAACGTAAACATATAACAGCTGAACGATTACGCCACAACGTCATAGCAACACAAGCGCAAATCGCGAGATGCCCGCCTCTTTTGCAACGTGGCCACGCGAAGGAGGCATGCGGTCTCAACAGGCTCACGCACTCGCCGCTTCGGAAATCTCTCTTCACCGCTTTGCCGCGCCACCTTTGGTGTGAATGAGCCTTTAAGTGCAATAATCCGGCCTGCAAGAGATGCTCATCGACTTCGCTCGCTTTGGCGTCTCGCGTGCCCAAGAGCACGGTACGCGTACCGAGAGAACACTTGTTGAGAAGCGCGCACGCGGACCGGAAAATTACAAAGCGCGTCTCGTGTGCGCAAGGTTTGCCTTTTGACCATTGCTGACCCTCTAGTCTACATCACTCAGGCTAAAAATATTTAGAACATCTGCGAATGACAAGAAAGCGGCAGCATTATGCTTCCAGTTTGTGGGATTGGCCTGAACGCGTCCATCGAAACGCGCGCATAAGATAATAGTGACACGAAATAACACGGTAATAGATGTAACTCAATACACGAAACGAATTAAAATAAGTATATTTACTTTTTTATCTTTTGTTGGGGTGACACTATCCCTTAGGATAGCCCGTATCTATGCCTTCCGTGCGTCTTTGTCAGTCAGAAATACAATACATACACTCACCACCTAGATTCATGGTTTCCACAGAAATGTGGACACAACACTTCCTTGGCACCGGAGCTGCTCGCAATCTTGTCACTCACCAACGAACCCGAGCACAACCACAAGCACCACACATCACAACTCCTAAGAGCCCGACAGCACACAGAAACGGTGCAACATTCGTCGTTTCTCATCGAAGCACCGTAATGCTGCAAGGACTGCAAAGCCAAAGCGAAGGCACAGCCCAATTCCGGCGTCGGTTGCGATGTGTGCCACCACAGCGCGCAACACAACCAGCGTCGTCTGCCCGTTGATATATGCAGTAGAGCTTCCAGGCCCTGGACGAAGTTTCTTCAGGTGGCGGTGGCTTAATTCGCGAAACTCACACATATACTTACGCACACGCACTGATGAAAAGACACGCACACGCACATGACATGAAAAGGCCGCAGTGCTGCCGCGAGAAATCCTAGCGGCTGTCCATGTCATTTTGGACGGCTGACACCAGCAGCCACGGCCTGCTGGTCGCGCCGTCCAAAATATAATATTCTAGTTCCTTTCTACAAAAACTAAATTGCATGCGTACGAAAGTGTCGCCCCTCATGTTACTTTATGAATGCACACCGAACGTAAAGCCTGGTTTTTGCACGTATAGGGGACCGAATTTGAAGTTTGCGAAGCGATGACAGCGCCCACGCCTGGCTCTGCGGCGAGCTCCGGAACACTTGTGTAGACCCGCGGAAGAGGTCGCAGGCGACTGAGTGTGTTTCGCCAAAATGGGGACCGCGTGCGACACGCCACGCAACGCGTTCTGCAGTCGGTGAGGCGAAACTTAGGTGCCGTGCCGTCAGCTTTGAGCGCAAAAACGAAACGCTCTGTGCGAAGTTGCCTTTCCGCGATGGAAAAGCCGGCCCCATGGAAGCGTTGACGAGGTCTGAAGTATTGTGTCGTTGGCTGCCACATCAATGCAGAAATCAAGGAATGCTCTCCACTTGTAAAGCTGTATCAGTTTTCTATCTAGTCAAGTCTGGCGAACACAGCCGCGTTCGCGAAAGATAGAGCAAGCTTGAACAAGAGCGGGAAAAAAAACAGGGCGAGCACTTCAACTTGACTCGCTGTGGCTAAACTTAGTTTGCTGCTTCACGGTGACGTCAGCGGGTCATGTGCGGCATGGAGGGCATGACTCTAAAAATTCTCGGGCATTTTAATTCCATGACCGTACAACTTTAATTTTAGGGGCGAAGCACTTTATAGCGGCACCCGTTTGTCCCTCATAGCCGTTGTAGTATGTAAGAAGTATAACATTTTTACCTCCAATGTGGTGCCGGTGAGAAATTTCTTCTGCGCGTTGTTTGAAAAATGAAAAAATAGTACTCAATGTACATGCTAATGGCTGCTAAGGGGGAATGAGAGACAGGAAATTCGGCTTTTAGTGAGCGCGCACACTGCGAATTTTTTATTGTTCAACAGCGCACAGAAGACAAGAAATGGTTACTACGTTATACTCGCTTGGCGGTAACCTGCTAGGTTACAGAAAGACTTTGCGAGCGTTGGGCCGCAGTGCAATTGTCACGGGTCCCGTTAATTAGGGAGGCGATCCCCGGGCTAACTCCAAGGGCCGAAGTATCGGCCCCCCGAACCGCACCACAAAAGCGTAGACAATTTAGAAGGGGTCCTGTTTGGCGTGCCAGCGGACGCTGGTTCTGGACCAAAGAACAGTCAGAACCGAGAGTTGATAAAACGAATTTATATTCTCAATTATGGCAGTTCAAAACGATACAAGTATGCACACACCCACAATAGTTGAATACAATATGTCACCAATCAAACAACGTACTACACAGTACAATCCAGCCACACTCGAAACAACGGACACAGACAACAATACGCACTACAATGCAGTCACATGCATCGAACAACCAAAACACTTAAAGACTAAAGAGTTAGAAAACTTATTCAGTCCAAAGTTCTTGAAACTAGAGTCTGAATGGTACTCTTCCGAGAAC
>WOVY01005944.1:0-79262 GCA_013436015.1 Rhipicephalus annulatus | reverse complement strand
GCTGAATAACTATACTCAGCTTTGACAGAGTGCGGCTTGCGTAAGCAATAACTCCTCTTCTCCGTACTGTCGATGAACAAGAATAGCACCGAGGCCAACGTTGCTGGCGTCCGTATGAATGTCTGTTTTGACACCTTCATCAGAATGAGCGAGTATGGGAGGTGACTGCAAACGCCGTCGTAACTCAGAAAAGGCGTCTTCTTGCTTTTGGTGCCAGATGAATGGTACACCTTCCGTCGTAAGCCAAGTCAGTGGTCCGCAATCTTGAAGAAGTTTTCAACGCAGCGCCTATAGTAAGCACAAAGCCCCAGAAAACGTCGCATAGCCTTTTTGCCTCTTGGCCATGGGAAATTTTCAACCGCAGTGATCTTATCTGGGTCTAGGCGGAAACCTGAGAACTGACAATGTGCCCGAGGAACCGAAGCTTCCGGAATCGAAAGTGGCATTTTTCGGGTTGATGGTAAGTGCATCCGTGCGAATAGCGTCCAGTACCGTCTCAATTTATGTACGTGCAGCTCTACGTAGTGGAAAAGATTACTATGTCATCAAGATAGACAAGGCATGACTGTCATTTGAGGCCGGAGAGCACAGTGTTCATCATCCTCTAGAAGGTAGTGGGAGCAGAAACACAAACCAAATGGGCGTATTTTGAACTCGTAGAGCTCGTCGGGTGTCGCAAACGCTGTATTCTCACGATCTCGTTGATCGACGTCTATTTGCCAGTACGCGCTCTTATGTCCAACGATGAAAAAAAAAATAAGCATTGCGCAGTTTATCCAACGTATCGTCGACTCGTGGGAGTCGGTACACGTCCCGCTTTGGGACGAGGTTGAGTTTCTGTAGTCAACACAGAACCATTTGGTGTTGTCCTCCTTCTTCACAAGTACTTCCGGCGATGCACATGAGCTTTTGGAGGGCTGTATGACATCGTCGTCGAGCAAGTCCTGTATTTGCTTCTTTATTGCCTCCCTTTCTTTCGGAGCTACTGGTATGGATGCTGACATACTGGTCTAACATCTCCTTCGATTACAATGCAGTGCTTTGCAACAGGAGAACGTCCGACTTTGATGATGAGAGGAAAAACACTCTGCGAGTTATTTGATCAACCCTACAATCTGGTCTTTCTGCAGAGATGAAAGCTCTCGGTCAATATCTCTTTTCTCGAGGACACTGTTCACTGTTGAGGACGTTGTTGGTGCTTTTTCTATGGTGTAAACGTTTGAGAATTGTACGTAGTCATGAAGTGATGCTATGGCTGCTCCTTTCGCCACATGCGGTACCTCGTTAGTGAAGTTAGTCAATAGTAGATGAGTATATCTGTTTCGCAGGTTCACTAGACCTCTCGCCACGCGTATCCCCTTTGTGAGTAACAGTTCGATATATCCATCAGCTAGTCCGGCATATTCACGAAAAACGTCGTTTTTCTCAGAAACTGTCGCGCTGCTACGTGGCGGCGGCACTGCACATCTTCATCCACAATACCAAGAGACGAAACAGTTGGTTGCTGTTGCTCCGCATGACACACGGCAACAGCGTTCTCTGTACAGAAACAAACTTGAGATTTCTTCAAATCGATGATTGCACTGTTTGCTTGCAGGAAGTCAATGCCCAGAATCGCCTCACGGGAACATTCAGGGGAGAAAAATAAAACTGCTGACGTACACATGACATTGTATTCCCACTCTCGCTGTGCACAATTCTACGGGGCTGACTAAGTGCCCTCCGGCGGTGCGTATCTGCGGTCCGGTCTAATGAGTGAGCACAACTTCAGCTTCTTTGCGAGCATGCTACTTGTTACTGAGTAGTCTGCACCAGTGTCTATTAGGCTATGATCTCAACGTCGTCGATTTGGACTTGTAGCTCGGATGTCACGTCGCCTTTACTGCGCTGGCCCGTCTTATCTGTTATTGTGTCAGTGTGATCGTGTGATCCGATTAACGATGGAGGGTTTTCAGTTTTCCGAAAATCAGCGGCCCTGTCTCCACAGGTCGCTGGCTCTAGTTTTCCCGTCAAGGGCTTGGTGAACGACGCCACACCAAGTAGATAATGGGCGTGGACTCGGCGACCCATGCGCATTAGTGCAATCGACCACAATTCATGTCGCTGAGTGTTTTGGGAGGCATAGCGCGAAGATAAAAATTCTTCGATTTCGTAATGGCGCTCACCGTTACGACGGCAGGGTGCATTCACTAGGAAGCCACGTAGCCCGACCCGACCGGTAGTGACATGTCCGATAAAGATGACCTGCCTCTCCACAGTTGTAGCAGAGGGGTCACTGGTCTGCAGTACGCCATACATCACATTTGCGGGGTCTCGCTTCTGGCATCGGCAGTGGCGTACTGCAAGGAAAACGTCGGTGGCGTAATGGGTACTTGTGCAAAGTTCGGGGGTCTAATGTCTTGCCGTACGACTTGAGCATACGACAGCTGTGGCTGAGGTTCCGGTTGCGTGTGATGGGGCACCTGAGCTGTGGGGTTGAAAATTGCTTGCCGCACTTCACGTACAACGTCCGCGATTGAAGGCATCGCTGGAAAACTTTAGGTGAGTTGCAGTTTCTGGAGCTCCTCCTTAACGATAGCCCTCACCATTTCCGGAGGACGTCAACGTTGGTGGGGAGGGTTGTTGACTCTGCTCTGACTGAAGAGAAGCTGAAGTCTCTGTTGTACAGTCGCGCACGTTGTTGTAGTGCCCTTTCCATGGTTGCTGCCTCGGACCGGAACTCCGCCACAGTTCGCGGTGGATTACACACCAGGCCTGCAAAAATTTCTTCTTTTACTCCGCGCATTAGGTACCGCAACTTCTTTTCCTCGGGCATGTTTCGGTCGGTCGGCAGAAGAGCCGTGACATGTCGTCCGTGCACATGGCCAAGCTTTCCTTTTTCAGTTGGTTCCTCGCCTGAAAGTCAACCTCTGCCTTCTCTTTACGGTCCGTGTTCAGGTAGGTTGCGATTAGCTCTCGTCGGAAGTCGTCCCACGGCAGCAAGGACGCTTCGTGGTTCTCAAACCATGTACGTGCCGAATCTTGTAGGGTGACATGAACGTAACGAAGTTTCCGGGCTTCGTCCCAACCATTCAAACGTGCAACGTGCTCGTAGCCTTCAAGCCAGTCTTCGGCGTCTTTAAAGGTGTCACCGTGGAAGACCTCTGGTGCACGTGGTGAATCAACGATGAGGTGAGATTGAGATGGCATCGACTGGGTGGCCATCGCACTGAAGCTTGTGATTGAGGTCTCGACAGGTCTTGATGGGTCAATTAGGGGGCCACACTCGGGCTGCTCACCACGTAGTCGGCGACTCGTGCGTTGAGGCACAGGTGTTAATCCTGCTGGCTCCAATCTTCTGGAAGATGGGCTTCTTTCCCTTGCCTGTGGTTGGCTTGGAATCATACCCAGCACCTCCACCAGAATGTTACCAATAAATATAGCATCTGGTACTATATAAACTATTTATTTAGGGTGAACCTGTGCCCGTGAACTCAAATCTAAAAATGTTCAGCCAAAAATCTTCCTTGGTCGCTGACTCCAAATTTGTCGGTCTCTTTCTCTGCCCCTCGAGTATCGTTCTGGTCCCGTGGCGTAGAATCGTGGCGCGCGCAGGAGGGCGTTTCAAGGGGCGGCTTTCTTGTTACTTGTGTGGCGGCTTTTAAGAACGCAAATAGTTGCACGCGTCTTCTATATATATAAGGAGAAGGAGTGTATAATTAAGGGCTCTTTTCTCCGTGTTTGACAATAATATTGATATTTAACAGACAATAAATCCAAGGAATGTGTAATGGAAGTTATTGGACCCAGCTGTATAGTAAATGGGAAGAAAGAAAAGTGGGCGCAAAGCTAACTTGCCATGAGCAGGAACCAAACTTGCGACCTTCGAATAATGTGTTCTATGCTCTACCACTTAGCTATCATGGCGGCTATCTCCCAAGCCACTTTATTGAGTTTATATGTGAATTAAACGTGAGTGAGAGTGTCAGTCAGTGCCACCTGTAGCCATCGCAGCGAGTATGGCACACTCTTTATATGCCTGTTTGGCATCACGTAGCGCGTTAACTTATTACGAGCTGGCAGCTGACAAATGGTCTCTGTATACAACCTAACGGCACCAAGTCTTCGAAGTTATTCGAAGGTCGCAGGTTCAGTTTCTGCTCACGCAAGTTATCTTCTCACCCACTTTTCTTTCTTTACACTTACATTGCAATGGGGTCTAATAACTTCCCTATACATTCCTTGGCATTATTGTGTATTTAGATCTCGTAAGATATATATATATATATATATATATATATATATATATATATATAGGGAGAGAGAGGGAGAGAGAGAGAGACGTTGCGAGGAAGCAAGCGCACTGGCTCCGTCGTAAAAACGGAAGCGAAAAAGCATGACTAACGAGGAAACACTTTTTTAATCACATACGTTTCGGCTGGTGGGCCAGCCTTCGTCAGTGGGAAGGCTGGCGCACCAGCACTAATGGGACGGTGTCTATATATATATATATATGACGCTACGATGAAGGGATGACATGGCCCGGCTCGTACCCCATGTTTATTCTATTCTGCACTTCTTCCTTCTCTACCTCTACCCACTCCTAACCATCACTACCTTCTTACGTTACAAAATTCCCCCTCTCCCCGAAAGAATGCGCGTGTTGCATATTCCAATGCCTGATGAACAAGCAGTCTTAGAACACACACACACACAAAAATGTTCAAATGGGCCGTAGTTCCACGACAGATTGAAGTTCCGCAAAGTCGCACAAAGATTTCACAGGAAAGGGCAGCAATCCGGCATTAGTACAGCTCTGGTGGGCGACGCTGACTGTTGCGTTCTGGAAAACACAGGTACACTTTGGCGTAGAAAACTGATGAAATAGCTGCCATTTTTGCGAGGAGTGGACGCTTTTGAAGCGTTGCAGTAGATTGGTTTTCGGCGTCGTTGTCCTTGCTGCGTGCGTGCTCGTTGTCGTAAACTAATGGGACGGTGTTTGATTCCTTTCGTGGTGGAACTGGTGACTTCTTGTCTTGTTCGGTGTTTTCTGAGGTTTCGGAGCTGTATCTTAGGCGCAGTCTTGATCTTTTGTGCCAAATTCGTTTCTGGTGCCGATCGCTTATGCGAAGATGCCTCGCTTCTTGAATTTGTTTTAAGAGGCTTGCCTTGCGTCGTCCTCTTTGTTGGTGTGTCCGTTGTAGTTCCTTGAGTTGGTGGAGTTGCCTTTGTTGAAATTGCTCGTCTTGTTGGGAAAGTTCGTCAGATGGGCATCTTTCAGGAACATTTGTCTGCTTTTCTTTGCATGGGGATGTGATCAGTAGATAGCTGGTAGTCAATACTGTACTGCTGGGCTTCTCTTGCGATGAAAGCATCGTGACAGATTGATGAGAAAACTCCCAAGATGGTTGTGAGTATCATTGATTGTAAATGCTTCTGTCAGTTGACAATGCGCTGGCGTTGGTGGATTCGAAATTCCTGTAGTGCTTTGACTCACATGTGTGTTATCACTTGACGATGAGAGCACAACAGACATGGCTTCGGGTGGTTCTGATGGCACATGTTTTTCTTTTTGCAGCCTGACTAGGCTGATAATGTCTGTCGAACGACGCTGACCCAGAATGTCCGGGTATGGGCTGGTATTGTGAGGATTCACCAGCTCGTCACGCCTAAATTCCGTCGCACGTTCGAAACCGTCTGGGCCTTGTGTGTGACACGAAGCATCAAGAGATTCGGGTGGTTTAGTAAAATGTGAAGTGTTGTGGTGCAGTGAACACGTTGAAAATGCCGATTTCATTGTTCTTGGGAAAGCCGAAAGACTAAACCTATTAGGTTTAGTCTTTCGGAGAAATGGTCAAGATTCCTTTCGGTATACGGAGGCTCTACCTTCTTTGTTGCGACGTGCAAGTTACCAGTCCGAGTCCGAATGAGTGACGTTTTTTCGGAAGAGTCATATGATGGTGAAATGGTGGTATATTTTCTCTGAGGCCTCGTTTGGAAAATAGGCTTACTGTGGGAAGACTACGCGTAACTATGATGGGTGAGTTGAAAAGCCTTCCACTGATGAGGTATGGACAGATCTTCATCGTATTTGAACGAACGATCATTTCTTGTTTGATCTTTTTCCATGACTCGTCGTTCTAAAATATGTGGGTGAGGTAGTATTTGAAGGCCCCACCGGAGACGTAGTCGGTAAAGTTGATGATCATCTCCCGTTCCGACCATGAGGGCAGCGGTAGTGTGGAGCTCGAACAGGTTGAACCAGTCCTGTACGGGTCCGTCAGCCGCTGATCTGGTGTACTTAGGGATGTCGAGGTCGTCTGATGCTGCTGTCATGATGCTTGGTGGTCTTGGTGGTGTGCGTTCTTCTGTGGTCCGCGTTCGGTCACTGCGTCTCGCTGAGGTCTTCGATGATGATGGCCGGGCGATGAAGTGGTTGCGAGGTCTTCATCCTGTCGACTCGTGTGACGCTACGATGAATGAGTTATGTGGCCTGGCTTATACCCCATGTTTGTTCTATTCTTCACTTCTTCCTTCTCTACCTCCACCAACTCCTAATCACTCCATTCCGACGTTGCACACACACACACACACACACACACACACACACACACACACACACACACACACACACACACACACACACACACACACACACACACACACGCACACACACACACACACACACACACACACACGCACACACACACACACACACACACACACACACACACAGATATATATATATATATATATATATTATATATATATATATTGGTTTTAATTGCTTCTTGGTTCTAATAACTTCCCCTATACATTCCTTGGCATAATGGTCTGTTAGATCTCATAATTATTGTGTCAAAACACGGGAAAAACGAGCCATTCGGTAAACAATTCGTTCCCTCATTCATTAGTGACGATCTCGTACTGGCAGACGTGGTGCCATTAGGTTGTATACGAGGGACTATTAGTCAGCTGCCCGGTCGTTCACATTGCTACGTGACGCCACGCAGGCTCATAAAAGAATGTTTCACACTCACCGCTATGGCTACAGATGGCACAGACTGAAACTCCCGTGTTTAATTTCACATATAAACCCAATAAAGTGGCTGAGGGGAGAGCCGTCGGGATAGCTCAGCGGTTAGAGCATCGAACGCGTTATTCGAAGGTCGAAGGTTGCATTCCTGCTCACGGCAAGTTACTTTCTCACGCACTTTTCTTTCTTCTTGTTTACATTAGATTGGCACAAATAACTTCCCCTATACATTCCTTGGCATTGTCTGTTAGATCACATTGTATTGTTTCAAAACACAGAAAAACGAGCTCTTAGGTATACATGTATTTTCCTTATATATATATATATATATATATATATATATATATATATATATATATATATATATTTATTTATTTATTTATTGAAAAGAGGTTTATTGGCGTGTGCTACGACGGTGGCTCTACGAGAAAAAACACGATCGGGCCAGAGCAACGGTCAAGCAGACACCGGCGGCGGTCAGCACGAGGCGAGCGAGCGAAGCCCAGTACCCAAGTGGTGGCGATGTTGCTTGCCAACAGCGTTTTCTTCTTGACAATTTTCCCCCGCCGAAAACAAGCCATCCTGGCGACCTGAGTCTGGAGGCAGAGGGCTATGATATGGTTTAAGGTGGGCGAGGTGGACGATGTCACGTCCACGCCGGCGCATGTCGTCAGAAGGGAAAGTGGCTCAATATGAAAATTCACCGGTGAGGTTTGCTCCAAAACGTGGTAAGGGCTCTCGTACTTCGGGACGAGTTTTGAGGAAAGACCGGGGGTTTGGTAAGGAAC
The DNA here is from genome assembly GCA_013436015.1 of Rhipicephalus annulatus. NCBI lineage: Eukaryota > Metazoa > Arthropoda > Arachnida > Ixodida > Ixodidae > Rhipicephalus > Rhipicephalus annulatus. The sequence goes on along the minus strand of WOVY01005944.1, from coordinate 71,459 downwards.
AGCCAGCCATAAAAGTGATCTCGGAGAATAGCGGTGGCTTTCTGAAGAGTTGGCTTTGTTTCCTTTTTGGTGCTGCTGTTCTTGTGACGTAAAGATCCGCGCAAGTTCACGGCACGTTTCCGCTTTTCGGGCAGCTTCGGACACAGATGGGCATTTAGATGCGTCAGGATGGCATGGATGGGAGTGTCAATAGTGTGGGATGGTTGGCGTCCATAAAGAAGAAAGAAAGGTGAAAATGCAGTAGTAGACAGTGCCGCGGTGTTGTATGCGAACGTGATGAAGGGAAGAATCAGATGGCACATATACCACGAGCATATCGCCGAGGGTGCGGTTAACTCTCTCCGTGAGCCCATTAGTTTGCGGCTGGTATGCCGTGGTCTTGCGATGAACAACATGACATTCAGAAAGCAGAGCCGTGAAGAATTCTGATAGGAATGTTCGACCTCGGTCACTTAGTAGTTCTCGAGGTGCACCATGTCGTGGTATGAAGCGATGGAGGACGAAGGACGCTACGTCCTGCGCAGTGGCACTTGGAAGGGCGGCGGTCTCAGCGTAGCGTGTTAAATGGTCTACAGCGACTATGATCCACCGAATTTCATCTGGTGTTGTTGATAGAGGGCCATAGAGATCAATTCCGATCTGATCGAAAGGTTTGGCAGGGCACGGTAGTGGTTGAAGCGCACCGGACGAGTGGAAGGGCGGTGACTTGCGGCGTTGACAGTCAAGGCAGCCCGTAACGAATTTTCAAACAAAATTATACATCCCGCACCAGTAGAAGCGATTGTGATTGCGTTCGTAAGTTTTAAAAACTTTCCAATGGCCACATCGGGGATTTTCGTGAAAGGAGGCGCATATTTGGGATCGCAAGCTGCGGGGGACAACAAAGAGCCACTTACGACCGTCAGGGGCGTTATTGCGTCGGTGTAGCAGCCGATCACGAATGGCAAAATGAGCAGCTTGACGTCGGAGAGATCGTAATACCACAGTGATTGACGATCCAGAGAGACAGTCAAAAAGGGAAACGATCCACGGGTCCTTGTGTTGTTCATTGGCAAAGGAGTCGAGGTCGAGAGATGCGACGGAGTTGGTACCAGTGGTTCCGCAGGCCGAGTCGGGAGGTAAAGGCAAACGGGACAGGGCGTCGGCACCAGAATGCTTGCGTCCGCTGCGATAGATGACGCGAATGTCATACTCCTGGATTTGCAGTGTCCACCGAGCTAGGCGGCCAAAAGGATCTTTCAATGTGGCTAGCCAACAGAGTGCATGGTGGTCCGTTACCAGGTCGAATGGGCGACCGTACAAATAAGGGCGGAACTCTTGAAGTGCCCACACTAGCGCTGTAATTGGCCTCAGCTTTAGTGAGCGTGCGACTCGCGTAAGCGACGACATATTCGGAATAGCCCGGCTTGCGTTGGGCGAGGACAGCGCCAAGACCGACCCCGCTAGCGTCTGTGTGAACTTCCGTTGCAGCTGTCGGGTTGAAACGCCGAAGAATGGGAGATGTTAGCAGACTACGGAGCGTTGCGAACGCGACATCGCAGTCAGGAGACCAGGATGAAAGGTCTGCGTCACCGCGTAGGATGTTGGTCAGTGGTGATATGATCGACGCAAAATTTCGAACGAAGCGCCGGAAGTACGAGCATAGTCCGACGAAACTGCGTAATTCTTTCAATGTAGTAGGTTTCGGGAACTCAGCGACTGCTCGCAGTTTTGCAGGGTTGGGTATAACAGCATGCTTGGACATGATGTGCCCTAAGATGGACAGCTCTCGCGCGACAAAGCGGCACTTTTGAAGGTTCAGTTGGATCCCAGCGTTGGTTACGCACGCCAGAACCAGTTGGAGCCGAAGCAGATGTGTACGAAGATCGGGAGAAAAAACGACAATGTCGTCGAGGTAGCATAGACTCACAGACCACTTCAGTCCACGCAGCGTGTTGTCCATGAGTCGTTCAAACGTGGCAGGAGCATTACAAAGCCCAAAAGACATTACGTTAAATTCTTACAGGCCATCTGGTATAATGAACGCAGTTTCTGGCGATCAGCCTCTGCAAGAGGTGCCTGTCAGTATCCAGATCGTAAGTCTAAGGAGGAGAAGAATTCGGCTCCTTGGAGGCTGTCAAGGGCGTCATCAATACGCGGTAATGGATAGACGTCTTTTCGCGTCACCTTGTTTAATTGCCGGTAGTCGACGCAAAATAGAATTGATCCATCCTTCTTTCGAACTAGAACGACAGGAGATGCCCAAGGACTGTGCGATGGTTGAATAACGCGACGGCGTAGCATCTCTTTGACCTGGTCGTTGATGACGTGGCGTTCTGCAGCAAAGACACGGTGCGGTCTTTGAAGCGATTGCTGGTGTGAACCGGTGTGAATGTAGTGGTGCGCAGCGGTAGTGCGACCCGATTGCGGCTGAGAAACGTCGAATGAATTCGCGAAGTGATGGAGGAGATCAAGAAGCTCGGCGCGTTCATGGGCACTTAAGGTGCCGGCGATGGAACTCGAGAAGGTGTCACTCGACGAGCATTTCTGTGAGGAAAGGGCATGAAATTCGGTCGACGCGCTACTGCACGACTTGTCTGGCATGTTAAGGAATAAAAAAGAATGGAGGTACTCCACTCGACCGAGACGTCCGCCGGCAAGTAGCGTAAGCGGTGTAGAAAGGGAGCTGTGGACGAAAATATCACTTCGGCCAGCAGTGACGTCAAGTGTAGCGATAGGCAAGGAAACGGCTCTGCGGGTCATGAAAATGTCGGAAGGTGTAAACATTACTGTAGCATCGTTATGGTCATCGCAGCAAACAGGGACAACGGCAAGAAAGGCTGGCGGAATTTCAGTGTCCTCACGCACGGCGAGTTTTGGCGACCGCTCAAGAGTTTTGTGAAAAGGTTCATCACGCAGGTGTGAAAATTGAACTTCAGCGCGTGCGCAGTCGATGATGGCATGATGATGTGACAGAAAGTCCCACCCGAGGATAACGTCATGCGAACACACCGAAAGGACGATGAACTCGACAACATGCATGGAGCCTTGGATGAATATGCGGGCTGTACAGAAGCCGAGAGGTCGAACTGGTTGTGCGCTAGCCGTACGAAGCGATAGTACAGAGAGCAGCGTGGTCACTTTTCGTAGGAAACGGCAGAGCTGGGTGGCTATAACAGAAATGGCAGCACCTGTGTCGACGAGAGCAAAGGTAGAAACACCATCGACAGATATGGCGACGACGTTAGCAGGTGAAGTGCGAGGACTTGAGCATTTCGACGACGGCGCAGTTCTTGCCTCTGGAACTGCGGCGTTCCGTTTTCCCGGTTGGAGGAAGCGGGTCGGAGACGCATTGGGGTCAGTGATCACCTGCGAGGAGACGGGGAGCGGGGAGATTGAGTCTGACATGAGGGCTGGCGTGACTGAGACTCGGGAAGGTTTCTGTAGCCATACTGCGGTGGCGGATAGAGAGAAAGTAGGTGCATGGGCTCTAGGTCATAAGATAACGGCCGAGTAGCTTCGTGCAGTGGTTGGAAGCGACGACGACAATATCGTGTCACGTGTCCTGGAGTACCGCAGGCGTTGCAGATCGGTCGATTGTCAGGAGTGCGCCAGAAATTGCTTACTCGCGGTGCGGCCCAAGATTTCGAAAGATGGGTGGAGTGGGGAGCAACTGAAGACATGGCAAATGCTGCTGGCGGGGTCTGGTGCGTACTCCCGGGGCATACGTAAGAAGCGCGGCCACGGGCTGCATAGCCGGCGCATGGGAAACAGGCATGGCCACAGGCTCCTGGTGAGCAGCGACAGGAACAGCCTGAGCTACCTCTTGGGCAATAACGTCGTGGAGTGGTGAGGGCAGACATGAGGACGGCGGCTGCTGCGTGAATGTAATCAACGACAGTTGCCGAGCTACTTCTTCACGCACAAAGCCTTTATACTGTTGCAGAGTTGGTGAGTGATCGGGAACAGAAAAAGGACTGGAGAGCGAGTCGGCATGTGAGGAAAATGGCCGAGTGAGGGCGCGATGCTTGTACAACTCGTCGAAAGTTTGACATAGTCACAAGTTCCGCAACTAAGGCAACATTACGGGCTAGAAGCATCTGAAATGCGCTGTCATTTATCCCTTTGAGGACTTGCTGAATCTTCTCCGACTCGGGCATGGCGGTGTTCACACGCTTGCAAAGACCAATAATGTCTTCGATGTAACTGGTGAACTATTCGAATGACTTCTGTGCGCGAGTCCGCAAGCGTTGTTCGGCTCTAGACTTGGGGACAGCGGGTCGGCCAAAAACACCAGCAAACGACGTTTTGAAGATGAACCACGTCGTAATGTCGCTTTTATGGTTATTTTGCCACATTTCGGCCACGTCAGCGAGGTAAAAGATGACGTTAGTCAACTTTTCCGCGTCGTCTCAGTTGTTGTTTGCGCTCACCAGTTCGTAGTTGGTGAACCAGTCGTCCACGTCGGTCTCATCAGCTCCGCTAAAGACCTTGTGCTCTCGGAAGCGAAGAACGCCGGGGTTGCTGGAGGATGGAGTGAGCCAGGTTGTGCGTTGTTGGTGGCTATGATTGGAGGTAGCATTCGGTTGCGCAGCTCCAGGTTTAGGCGGCGGCGAATGGCAGCACCCACCAATTGAAGAGGGGTTTATTGGCGTGTGCTGCGACGGTGGCCCTATGATTAAAACATGATCGGGACAGAGCATCGGTCAAGCAGATGTCGGCTACGATCAGCACGAGGCGAGTGAGCAAAGCCCAGAACCCAGTACCCGAGCGGTAGCGATGTTGCTTGCCAACGATGCGTTTTATTCTTGAATAATTAAATAAATAAATAAGTATATATATATATATATATATATATATATATATATATATATATATATACATGCAAAGACACACGTCGAAAAACACAATGCTCTTTTTACCTTTCGGTCGGTGAACAGGCCTTCATCAGAATAACAGAATCAACTGTGGTGTTACAGCCTATGAGCACGTACATATTGATTGCAGTGATCACGTGATCACAGACATTATAAAATTACAACAATTAACATTACAATTTATTGCCCTGTCGTTTACTGCCCTGTCGTTTGCGCTGGTAAGCACCCTTTATAATGTTATACCAACACGCCCAATCCCACTGTCTTTTGAGTTTGATTTCTAATAAAACGGGCCCTTTCCTGTCTTCTTCGCTCCAGCCTCATGTTGTCGTTCAGCGCTCTGTCTCATCTCTTCTCCGGTCCCCTCCTGCCCTGTCGTTTGCGCTGGTAAGCACCCTTTATAATGTTATACCAACACGCCCTGTCCCACTGTCTCTTGAGTTTCATTTCTAATACAACGGGCCCTTTCCTGTCTTCTTCGCTCCAGCCCCATGTTGTCGTTCAGCGCTCTGTTTCGTCTCTTCTCCTGTCCCCTCCTGCCCTGTCGTTTGCGCTGGTAAGCACCCTTTATAATGTTATACCAACACGCCCTGTCCCACTGTCTCTTGAGTTTCATTTCTAATACAACGGGCCCTTTCCTGTTTTCTTCGCTCCAGCTTCATGTTGTCGTTTGGCGCTCTGTCTCGTCTCTTCTCCTGTCCCCTCCTGCCCCGTCGTTTGCGCTGGTAAGCACCCTTTATAATGTTATACCAACACGCCCAATCCCACTGTCTGTTAAGGCGTGAGCTGTTTGACGACGTGAGTAAGTAACGCAGATTTTGGTCTCTACTTTACGTCACACGTAGTGGTTCTGGAAAAACTGATTTCAGTAGTTCGCTTTGCAGAAGTATGTTATGGTGGTTTTTTAAAACGGCGTTTACGTTCTACGTATGTGCGGACAAAGTTAACCCAAGGTTATTGTGGGAGGAAACAGGCTGCTTTTTTTTCGTGCCTAAAAGTGCTTTGCGGTCCTGGTTGCTTACCTTTTTGATAGCGTCATTAATAATCTTGGAAGGGTATTTCTGCTTTGATGAAGCACTAGGAAGCTGCACACAGTGGGAACTGAGATCAGTTTCCTGGGAGCATCCTCTTTTGAAACGAAAGGCCTGACTATAGGGTAGGCTGGTTTTAGAAGGTTTGACCCGGTTGCTTTTGAAAAAAAAAGGTACTTTTCAGTATCAGTGGAGTTTCTCTAAACTTCAGTGGCAAGTTGTCCATCACACGCTGTCATTGTTACGTCCAGAAAGTTAATAGCTTGCCTTGAATAGGTATGAGTCAAATAAATACATGGATGTGCAATATTAAAATCGTGATTGAACGATAAGAGATGAGGCTCCCCGTGTTGCCAAACCATAATAATATTGTCGATGTACCTTTTGTAGTACAATAATTTAAGGGAAGACCTTGCCAGTAATAAGCATTAGAGTATGCCCATGAAAATATTGTCATAGTTTGTGCCTATGGGTGTGCCCATCAAAGTGCCGTTCAATTGACGGTGATAATGCGGTTAAATTCGAAGTTGCTAGTCTTAAGACGAAATTTAAAAAGGTCATAAAGTGGAACTATCAAATATTTATCACCAACAGAGTCATGTGAGCGATGTACTGCCCGTATTTCATCTATATGAAGAATGTTTGGGTATAAAGACGCGACGTTCAGGGTGACGAGGAGCGAACCAGGCAGAACAATGAGGGCCTTTTTGGACAAGAAGTGGTTGGTGTCTCTAATGTACGATGAAAAAGAAGGCGGAACTTGTTCAATTACTGTATCAACGAATTAGGAGATCAGTTCGGCAACTGTGCCTATGCTGGAAACAATGGGTCGACCAGAGTTTTCCGCCTTGACTATTGATTACAATTATCACGTGATCACAGACACAATAAAATTTAAGCAATCATACCAGAATCTATGAAAGCCCGTATCACCTCCTACTTACAGGTAATCAATCTACAACCATGACACGTGAATGAAAAACAGCAATGATGTTGAAAGCAGTCACTGATATAACACACCAAGTTTTCCCCCCTTCAATTCAAGCCGCCTGCGATTGTAATAAAGTTAAAGATGAGAAACTTCACAGAACCCACGTACAGTGCGGCTCAACGATATGTGAAGCACGAATAGAAATGTTCATTTATCACTTTAAAATCAGCACAACGTTACGAGGTGGAGGTAAATGACGCACATGACTGCCGTGTCATGATTATCATGTTTGGACGTGTCGTTTACCTTCGTCATCTATGCACATCACGTGATACCAAATTTAGAATATGTGGAACTAGCAAAACGGCCGCGAGCAAGCTATGAGCGTGGTATATGTTGTCACGTTATTAGATTACACGCGTGTCAGGGTTATCATGTTTTCACCAGTCATATATTTCTTCATTCATTGACGCCCCGTAAAGACCAAATTTGGTATATATAGAGCTAGCAAAACGGCCGCGAGCGCATCATGAAGGGCGCAATATACTCCGATGTAGCCTTGACGTGCGCGCACGCTGAGCACAGCGACGCTACTTTAGCAAAATGCGAGCACTCTATAGCTTGACGCTAGGCGCGACCAGCGTCCGTCAGCGCGGCCCGACGGCAACTGGCGCGAAATGCGACATGCTGCATTTCGAGCAGAATGCGTTACCCAGACAACACTGCGTCTCCCTATTTTCGTGACAGACGGACGCCGGACGCGCTGAAAGGCGCATGAATCAAAGAAATGCAGCGCGGCGCGCGCCTGTGACTATATGGCAGGATCGGCGCTTGGCATGATAACGCCAGCGTGACTTGACAAAATGAAAGCCGGCGAGCACGCGCACCGTCTCACGTCGAAATGAATTGGCGTCTTTACTGTGGCGGGTAGTCGTGTTCTCACATGACACGCATCTCATGATTATCATGTTTGCACCAGTCACATATACCTTTGTCATTCATTCATGTACTCTACGTAATTCCAAGTTTGGTATATGTGACGCTAGCGAAACGGCCGCCAGCGCATCATGAGTGTGGAATGTAGTCATGTTGTTACATGACACGCATGTCGCAATTTTCATGTTAGGGTCTGTCGCTTGTGTTCGCCATGCAATCATGCCATACCATACCAGTTTTGCAACATGCCAAGTGAACGAAACCACCGCAAGAGCTGCAGGACCATGAAATGTAAATGATGATACTCTTGTCAGTAATTTCATGTTATGTTTACTCAAATATGTTCTTCATACAGCCATGTTATGCCATACCAAGTTTGGTATCGATACGATTCGAAAAGGCCAGGAGAGCTAAAAGTCGTAGGCGAGATAGATAGATAGATAGATAGATAGATAGATAGATAGATAGATAGATAGATACGCTCAAATTTGTCGAAGTTCGCTAAGAAATGCTTCACAGTTAAAATAATTCCCGAACTTCCCTGTCATGACGTGATCGAAAACCAGATGCTGGAATTGTAGCTGTGATGTTGTTGAATTAGTGACCCGTTACGTTGGCATGCTTTGGTATGGCAAGTGGAGGAAATGAAGGGATATGAACCTTCCGATTGTTAAAACAATATGTTAAGGCTGTTTTTGTTATGCCTACATAGACAGATTCAGCTTTCTAGGAGGCACACTGCATTACGCGTGTTGTAATTATAGTCATCATTTATTTTAAGCTCAAGTTAGATGCGGTACTGTCGGCGATAGGTTTTATGTTTACCATTGAACACTAAAATACTCTGAAGACACTGACAAACGAAGAGCGGTATGCGCAAAATGACTTTTCTTTTTCGAAGTGAGAGGCCAAAGTGCTCGACGTATTTGACCACAAGCTCCAACGAAAAGATTCGTTGCTGCCAGCTAACCGCATAAATAACCGATTGGTGGCGGCAGTATGATATGATATATAGCCGAGCGTCAAGCAGAATTGTTCCACTGTTCTCTAGCAGCGTCGATTGATTGCTTTCCACCGATGCTAACAATCAGTGACAAACACGCGCTCCTTCAGAGAATGCCATTAGATAATTAGCGGTCAGGCGTTTAAGAGCACTGTTTGTTTCCTTGACATTAGCCTCAGTTCTCATACAAAATATGACTTACACACTGTTGCAGTTACAAGGAAGCTTAGCATGAATTCGCGCCGCTGTGTTGCTGAGGGCTCTTCGCTCACTGCACGCGCCAGCTGTAGAATACATGCTGTGATACAATCGCGCATAGGTTGTGCTTCGAGCGCTCGACTAGCTTTTCCACAACAAAGCTTAGCGCTGGTTTTTCATTGTCGTGATATGACGCTACTGAACAATTCCTGTGACAGTGAAAGCAACAGAGCCTTATGTACATATAAAAAAGTACGATAAAGTAGGCACGGCTGCTTGTGACTTCTAATGGTTCTACTCGCGTCTGCGTTAAACGTGTGCGTGTTTTTGTGTGTATTTATTTTACTCTTTTTGTATTTCAGATCTGTTTTCGCACTCGTGTTTGTGTGAATGTGTGTGAATATGTGAGTGATTCCATGCCTGTACATGTTTATTCCAATTTCTGTCCCTTTATTTTTGCGTTTTTATTTGCAAAGCATGCTATAGCCACATATCTTTCTTTACTATTTAAATAACACGTTTAACATTGCTGAGTATTTTTCAGTTATGTAAATATGACAACACAGTGCTAGCAAAATTAGTCACGCTAATAATAGCGCTTGCATTTGCGTTAATTGCTCAAGTGAGATTAATAAATTATTAATCGTCTATGACAATACTTCAATTCTCGGTGCAGACTGGCAATAGAATCGTAAAGCGTGCTCCGACTACGGCTATTTCACTATGCGGCGCATCACATTCATTGGTGGCTCTCTGAACGAGCATTTTGGGCCTCACTAACCTATTGATGTTTTATGTTTGTTCTCTTAATCGTGTTACTTGTTTGAGCCAGACAACTAAATTAAGCAAAGCAGCGACATCAATGTGCTCAATAGTGGCAGTCAGTTTTGTGTTGACAGCTGCTATTTCTCCAGCACTGGCTATGATAACACTTCGATTTTCGGTGCAGACTGTTAACGGAGCAATAAAGCGTGTCAAACTCGACTGTTTCTGCCTGATTGAGCATTTTGAGCTCGCCAACGATGATGGTGGTTAACAACAGTGTTTCAATTCAGATATTCTTGCATTGAAATGTGTTTCTATGCCCCTTCTCAAGTCAAGCGTGATATGTGAGGGATGTCGTATATTGGAATTGGGGTTCTATGAAAGGTACACACCATAAATGGAATGAAATGGAATGGAATAAAAAAAACCTTATTTCAGTCCTGCAACACGCGCTTAGCGCGTAGCGGGCGTCTCCCACGTAGGGACCGAAAGGGAGTACCTGGCAGCCGCTTCGTGGAATTGCTCAGTTATTTGAGAGGTCATGAAATTATTGATCCGCTTTCGCAAACTCACCGGGAAAAAAGATTAGCAGCCCTAATAAGGGCTGTTTTTTCATTAATACGAAGCCGCTATGCGTCATCAAGTGACTCAATGCATGAGAGCTTGCTGTCGTCGTAACTTTCATCAGTGTCATCTTCACCCAGTTCGGTGATGATGGGTGGAATGTCTACACTCGCAGACGTATCAAGTCTGAACTTTGCTTCCACGTCCATCTCGTGCTGAATGCTCTTCCTTTAGCTTCCGTGGTTGCCTGCTTGATTTTATCTCTCAAGATGGCGTCGACCGTGGACAGCCTGAAGTCTCTGTTGTCCACAGCGACTCCATTTTTTACATTCGCTCACACAAGCTCATTGGGATTAAATTCGCAAGGGTACGGCGGGAGCTTGAGTACAGTGCAACTGGCCCGTACACTTGCTCTATGACTCTACGATGTATCTCAGAAAGCGTGACTTTACAAATGCCACCTGTAAGGGATGTTCTTGCTTGTGAGCCATTCCTGTATCTCTTCCTTCTTTCAGGCCGTCGTCAGTGATTTCTCTTCTCGGTGGCTATGGTAAGGTGCAGTATCTAAAACAATAATGCTACCAGCTAGCAATTTTTGCAGAACGTCATTGAACCAGCACTCAAAGCGATTGCCGTTCATTTTCTCGTGGTGGTTGCCTGTCCTTTGGCCTGAGAATACATCCAAACAGCTGTAGACGAAGCCATCCTCACTGCTTATGTTCGTCACGATCTGGCGCTGACCTTTCCCAGAAGGTTGTTACAGACCCGTAATCAGGCCATTTGCTCGAGTGAACAGGTGTCCGCGCTTCTGCACCACGGTGTCTGTCCACACGATTGACCGAGTGTGTCCCGCCGTGACCCGTGTCTCATCCAGGTGGGAGATCTTTCGGCCTTCCGCCCGGTAACGCTCCACGTCACGGAGGTAGCAATGCCGCCAATCGGTGATGTCATCCCGGTCGATAAGCAGCGAGTTGCGGCTTCTCTTTTCATGCTTGAAGCCGACATCGGCAAGCAGACGACCCACAGTACACCGCCCTATGGAGGCGAGTTCCATACGCTCTAAGAACTCGACAGTTATCTTCCCGACCGTCGGTATTTTGTCGCAGTGAAAGAAATCGTGCACATATGACCTCAGCGTGCACAACGTGAAGCTGTCAAACTTCGCGCTGCATATTATTTCCTCCGCATTGCGTGGGTGCGTTCGAGAAGGCGTCGTCAGTTTTCCAACCGAAAATGCGAAGCTTTAACTTCCTCCCTCACGCTGAACACAGTAATTTTGCCGACACTGAGCATGCCAGCGAAAAACTTTCTCGTGTCTTCCACGCTGCGTTCTGGCTCCTTGTTGCGCCAGTACGTGTAGCAGTGGAAGGTCATGTTGCGTGAATCAGTGTTCAGGATGTGGTGTCAAGGATGTGGCTGCTCTTGTTCTTGCTGAAGCTCCTTGGTGGTGTGGCCGTCGAGACAACACAAGGCGTGTACAAAGGATCGCGTTCTGATGTCACCTCACTAGGCTCCATGTTCGAAAACTTGCACGGAACACAGTTATTCAATCATATGTGTTGGGAAACTCCCTATAGGCTCCATGTATGAAAATCCGGACACGTCATTGGTCCTCTTGTTGAGAGTGAGCAGAGTTTTGCGCCACCTGTTGATTTGCACGCCCAATACTAAACGCATTATTTGTAAATTGTGTTGTTGCTCCCAGGTGGCGTGAACGTCAGCGAACTCTCTAAAAATTGGGCCAACTGAGTGTCCGGATTTTGGAACGTTTTTTTTGCAACTCGTATAATTGAATAACTTTGACACGAAATGCCGTGCGCCAACGTGCTCGAACGCACGAGATCGCAGGTTCGCAACCTAAAAAAAGAAAGCCTGACACATTGAAAAAAAAACTTGTGCAAACACACAAAACGTTCATACGAATCTAATGCCATGAAATCAGCTTTACAACTACATGCCCGGTGGCGTCGATCTTGCTCCGTAGCAGACGATTCATAGCGTTGTAGAACGCACGAAGTTATTTTTCTTTCGCGATCCGTCATGTGCTGTAGCATTTCAATCAATAAAGTTTTACCAAAGCACTCGTCACGATACACAAATCTTATTTATACCAACAAATACGCGTTTTAAAAGCAGTCACAATTTTTTGAGCGCGACTATTTCTTCAGTCGCGCAGCCAATTGGCTACTGCGCTTCGGTCATCTGGGCAGGGCCTCTCCTGCTTTAAGTTGTACCCGACCATATAGCAGCGACGAGTGCTCCAGAAACCCGAAGACGTTCTGGCAGCCACCGTTTAATTGATGCGGAAATTCCACTATAATAACGTTCACATGAGCGGCTGTTTGTTGGTGGGCGTAAAGAACACTGCTCCGTGGCGGTGGACTCTCTTTTTAAACTAAGGCGGGGAACACGTGACACTTCTATCAGGACATCGCACATAAAAGGATCCGGAAGAAATTACACCCTCTTCCGCTAAAGGCAATCATGTGTAGATGCGAAGCCACGAACGCTAACGCTAGCACTGGCGGTGACTTTGACGCTGGTGCTCATTGTGGTGTTGCGTAGGAAAGAAACCTAAGGAGGTGCAAAGCACGCAGTGATGGACCGATGTTTTCTACTGCAACATGCCAATCACTGCTGATAAGCAATGAGAGACAAGAGACACCGATTGGACAGAGACACCCAGTGCTCTTTTATCTAATGCGAATGCTGCTATTTTTATTATTCAGCAACTAATAAGAAAAATCTAGCACCGGCACTACATTGGAGGTCAAGATCATGGGCCTATACATAGTGGCCCATGAACGGTTGTGCAGCGCGAGCAGCCGACTTTAAAGGCGAATAATTTCTTAGCGAACTTTGGTGACATTGAGCGGATCTATCTATCTATCTATCTATCTATCTATCTATCTATCTATCTATCTATCTATCTATCTATCTATCTATCTATCTATCTATCTATCTATCTATCTATCTATCTATCTATCTATCTATCTATCTATCTATCTATCTATCTATCTATCTATCTATCTATCTATCTATCTATCTATCTATCTATCTATCTATCTATCTATCTATCTATCTATCTATCTATGCGCCTACGGCTTTTAGCTCTCCTGGCTATTTGAATAATGATATCGATACCAAACTTGGTATAGCATACCATGACTGTATGACGAGCATATTTGACCAGCTTTAACATGAAAATCATGACCTGTATGTCATGGATGTCAAGATTCACATTTCACGGTCTTGCTGTTTTAGATGCGGAGCATCTAATACTCGAGGCTTGTAGTGCGGCGCCGTCCGCAAGCTTCCTCCTCCTTCTTCCACCATCTGTGCATCCCTTCCTCCTCTACACACCGCGCGCGCTTCACTCCTCCACCATCTGTGCACCCTTCCTCCTCTACACACCGCGTTCGACATCTACAATTCTCCTGATTCTCCAGTGGACGCGCATGCGCCGTCGCGCTTCGAGAACATTGAACAGCTGACAGTGCATGCGCCGTCGTGCTGTATATATACTCAAGGTCGGCGCTCGCTCACTCAGTTGCCGCTCGTCGGTTGGTTTGTACGGCGCGTCGACGTCCAAGGTCGCGGTGAAATGAATTCCAACGAATCCACAAACACAATGATCGACGTCCCTTCGACCAGCGCCGCCCTTTCGCATACGTGTGTACGTGTTCACTCATTTAACACCCCCTCCTACAACCACGTTAACCAATTTAGCCATCGACCCAAGTAAGCCGCAATTTAACACCCCATTTCACAACCACGTTAACCAATTTAGCCATCGACCCAAGTAAGTCGCACTTTAACACCCCGTTAACCAATTATATGCTCCGCATCCTCCTCAGTGTTCCCCCGAGGGAAGCTGCGGGCAATTTTTCGTGGCGGTTTTGTTCACACGACATGTTGAAAAGCTGGTATGGTATGAAGTGATGAAGTATGAAGTGGTATGTTATGAAGTGAACACAAGCGACAGACCCTAACAGGAAAGTGAAGACATGCGTGTCTTTTAACACCATGACTACACGCCGTGCACGTGAACGCTGGCGGCTGTTTCGCTACCTTCACTGATACCAAGTTTTGTATTAAAGGAGGTGAATGAACGACGAAGGTATGAGACTGGTGCAAACATAAACATGAGATGCGTGTCATGTAAACACGTGACTACATGCTACGCTCACGACGTGCTCGTGGCCGTTTCGCTAGCTTCAGATGTACCTAATTCGGTATTACGTGACGCGAGCGGACGACATAGGTAAATGGCACATCGAAACATGATAATCACGATATGCGTGTCAACTAACAACACGACGACAAGCCTTACTGATGATGCGCTCGCGGCCAAGTTCGGTAGCTTCACATACGCCTAATTCAGTAATACGTGACGCCAATGGATGACGAAGGTTTGTGACTAGTACAAGCATGATAATAATAAGGTGTGTGTCATGCGAGAACATGACTACATGCCCAGTCAAGGCGCCAATACACTTCGACGTGACCCGGAGCGTGTGCGCGGCGGCGTTCGTTTCGTCGCGTCACGCCGGTGTTGCCACGCCAAGCACCGCTCGCAGGCGCGTTCTGCACTGCGTTCCTTTGACGCATGCGCGTTTCAGCGCATCCGGCGTCCCTCCGTCACGGAAAGAGGTAGATGCAGTGCTGTCTGAGTAACGCACCGGCGCGAAAAAGCAGCACGTCGCATCTGATGAACACTGGATGTTTTTAAAACCATCGGTACACTCTAAAAAAGTATCGAGTAAAAAGGGTGTCTTTTTGTCCCACAACAATAATCGTCGTCAGGCTTGCGTGCGCTTCCTTTCTTGTAACTTCTGCGCTGGCCCCTTTCCTATCGAAAATGCAATGTAACTCTTATAATGAGCATGTCGATCGTTACCGGAATGTATCGGGCGCGGGGCGATAGCGCAAGGATGGAACGCAATGTAGATGACGTATATTGATGTGGGACAAAAAGACACCCTTTTTACTCGCTTTTTTTTTAGAGTGTAGATGTATGAATCGTGTCTACTTACCTCTCGTGCAAGAAAGCGGGGGCAGTTACTTCAGCACAGGCGATGACGGGTCAGATATTTTTTGTATTCCTGGTGTACTGATGTGTACTGGGGGCCAAATGAGGCACCAAGGAGGCACTGATTACTTAGATGCAGTGTGCTTCACCAATAGTCATGTGAAGTCTCTCTTTTAGTGGCAAAGCTCCTTAGGGTGTGGGTCTGTCCTTCCTCCGTAGTTGTCGTACGTAGCCACCGGCGGCACATAGCCCGTCTAGAGTGAGTATGTGCTACAGGGGATGCGAGATGGCAGATGACGGTACCTGGAGTATTCACTACATGGCCGCACGAACGGACGCATGGACAGATGGACTAGCATACGGATGGACGGATGGACCACCGCAGGGAGCGGGTATGTGCCACAGGGGATGCGATATGGCGGTACTAGGAGTGTTTACTAGATGGACGCACGAACGACGGAAAGACTAGATTACGGATGGACGGATGGATGGACGCGCGGACGTACGGACAGATGGACGCATGAACGAACGTACAGACGGATGGACGGACTCACGGACGGACGCATGGACAGACAGATGGACGCATGGATCGACGCATGTATGGTCACGCGGACGGACGGAAGCACGAACGAACGGACGGACGAAAGCACGAACGGGCTGACGGTCGCTTGGCCCACTTATCGTCATTTGCTCCGTGGATATGCTGCGACTTTTTAAAGACGATAGTCTTTCTTGGAGACCTTCGACGCGAAATTTTTGTCTGTCTGTCTGTCTGTCTGTCTGTCTGTCTGTCTGTCTGTCTGTCTGTCTGTCTGTCTGTCTGTCTGTCTCTCTGTCTGTCTGTCTGTCTGTCTGTCTGTCTGTCTGTCTGTCTGTCTGTTTGTCTGTCTGTCTGTCTGTCCACCCTTAATGGTAAAGGGCACATTAACGGTAACGGGCACTTGACGGCCCCCGCGGACATTACAAACGGCTGACCCCACCCGCGCCGCCCATCAATGTTGCTCAAGATTCAGCGTTCATAGTTGTGTGGCTGTCGATTAAAAAGCAGTTATCACGCATATCTGAGGCACCATAACAACACGTATATTTCTGAATGAGCGTCTTTTACTAGAAAAGGCATACATAAGCTATTCTAAGGACCGCAGCGTTTATCACGTGGCGCTGACCATGTAACGCTTGCGCGAAAAGGGAAGTGTTTTCAACGCTTTGTTAAAAGAACACTGTGGTGGCACCTACCCGTCGCTTTGCGTTCTACATTTTATCACCTCTAAGACGGGCGTGCGCGCCTGTCTCAGATACGCGTGTTTTGTTTTCCAGGATAACTGCCAGATTGCGCTCATGTCTCTCGTGTTACGTGACTTGATGCACTCGTTCGCCTCCGCTGCACGCTCGAGGCCCCCTAGCACAGCGCCTTCAGAATACAATTCACCGATTTTTTTTGCACAGACCATCATATAAACGTTTTGTTCAATCTCTCCACACGCAAGACTATCATCTTTCGACGACATTTCCAGATTAGCTTGCAGATACGGGGCCAATGTTTTTCTCGCACCTCCTACAGCTCTTCATGCGCATGCTCGCATGCACCATCACAGCACTTCGGATATGAACAAGATAAGTGTAAATTGTACCAGATCGGCAATCGTGGTCCTCGCTGTTTCTGAGCTCCTTAAGCGCTCCGAGGGCACTTCTGCCTTGTCCACAATAATTGAGCTGCAACGGTGCGAATCCCAGATTCCCTGGTGGACCCTCTCTATACGTTAGAGGAGTGGCGTCAGGTATATGTGCAGGATCTCGGCCTCTCCCGGCACGTTCGCCTGATGTTTGTCTTTAGAGCGCCGTTAATTTTTTTGTTTTATTAGTGCTTGTTGACATAGACATCACTGCTAATATCCAAAAAATGTCTTATGAGCCCAGATGTGCAGCTTGTCTACATCGATGCCACTAAATCAAACAAGAGCTGTGGTATAGTAGCAGTTCAACCAACGCCGCATATCGCTGAAAATGTCGCAGCATCAAATTAAACAACCCGTTCAGCGACGGTGGAAGTGGCATTGATTGCGCTAGCGATTTGAACTGAAGAGGCAGAGAATACCTCCGTATTATTCTTGTCTGATTCACTCAAAACCTGCATAATATTTCTCCGTGGTGCACTCCTGAATATCGCTTTGAGAATACTAGGTGACAGGCTGATACAGAAGTATACCATAACTTGGTGCCCACGCCACGAGGGTATCTCGGATAATGAGCTGGTGCGCAGTTTCGTTCGTGATTTGTACAGCCAAGCGAATAACGACACCGATAATCAGTACGAACCTTGCACTGCACACGATATACTCGAGCACTAACGTAAGAGAAGACAGCGGTATGCCCCACCACACAAATCGCTTGATGCTGACGAAGCTCGCCACCTTAGACAAATTCAGGTCAACGCCTATCCACATTTGGAAAAGTGGCATCACATTAACTCCAATACACATGGACACCAATGTCCGTTTTGCGAGTCAAGACCAATGTTGCAACACGACACATGAAGCTGCCGGAGCAAGCCTATAGAGGTTTAGTCGCATTGATACTCACGCTACTGGAGGAACCTTGGGAGGGCGTCCTCGCCCGACCTGACCTGGGGACCCATAGGGGTCTCCTGGATCAAACCGGGCGATAATCAGGAAAGCACCGTTGGCATTTGCACCTCCTCTTTTTTTTCCATAAATAAAATGTTGCTTCATCATCATCTTACCTTTAACATTTACAACCTACTCTGGTGGTTCAACACTAGGAAAAAATAAAAATATCATTACAAGTTCGCCCCCGGCACTGAAGCCTTCGTCGCTAGCAATGCAAATGGGGTTAGATTGGCGATGCCAGTCATGCCTTACTGAATACCTCCCGTTGTTTGGACTCTTTGAGAACGCTGTTTTCGGTCCTTTCCGGCACTTCGTGCTTGGCGCACCCCGCGAATCGTCCAAATTAACCAATCTGCAGCCAAATATGTCCAAGTTACCGGAAGCTTCATGCCGTTACACAGTGAGTATGCTAGCCGGGACCTTACTACACGTCAGAATTATCTGAGTTTTCGAATGAACGAGATTTCGCTATACTCTAAAAGTAGAAATTCATATATCCGCACATACAGCGTTAGTTTGCAAAGCAGCATAGCGATAAACCAGGGAACTCAGTGGTGTTCTTACCCGTCGCGGTTGTACAACCTAAGGCACTCGGCTGCAGACCCGCAGGTTAGGGGCCTAATCCTGCAGCATCGACGGCTGCAGTTCCAATAGAGGGACGAATGATAGAGGCCCGTGTGCTTAGATTCAGGAGCACGTTAAGGAAACCGATATGGTCGAAATTTCTGGAGACCTCCTCTAAGACGTCTCAGTATCATATCGTGGTATTTGGATGTTAAACCCCAACAAAATCATTTGCGCACTATCTTGAGATTAACACTGACAATCAAATACCATTAGAACAATTAGGGAATTTCGCTTACCACCAAATTTCCACTCAGCACCCTCAGGACTGTGTAGTAGTGAGTCAGACCAGCTGTCTTGGTTGAAACAGCGAAGTGTGCCCAGTGCTCAAAAATTTATTTCTGGATTCTCTGGAACACTGAGTGGTGATCGCCGCAAGGAGGAATATAGCCGCTCCCTTCATGGCACATGTACTGTAAGAACATTGCTTTTCTGAACAAGTTCATTAGATATCGATGATCACTGATCAAGTACGAAAGCTGTCTATGCGCTGAGTAGCAAGATTTAATATTCAAAAAAGCCAAGAAGTCTGAAACGTAGCCAACAATGTTTGAAAATTGAGCCAGGAGCAGGAAAAAGCCAAGCGATACGCCGGAGCAATCTCAAGCTGCTTTATCGTTCTACAGTGAGAACGCTATGGCTGCGAGAGTGAGTGACTCATGTAAATTCAAGAACGATAGAAAAGCCTAATTATGTGCATGTGAATCATTACTAAAATACCTTTTTTACTAACACGTTCATCACGTAAATATTCCCTACGCACTATATTTGCGTTTCTCTAAGCCTCCAGTGAAGCAAATCGACCGACATATGGTTTGACTTTGGTGTTTGTAATTAATTCTTGGAAAAGCAACTTTGCACAAATTGCCTAATTACTTCAAGGTAGGCAAGAAAGTGCCGTGACCGCAGCTTAAGCGAATCAATACGCAATGATTGACATTCTAATGCACGGAGGGTGTATAGTATTAACGTTGCACCCATTTGTTCGTGAAATACTGCGATAAAGCAAATAGCGAAACAAAATCAGTGATGCCGTACGTGGAAGTTTGCAACGCAGATAAGGTCCGTGACGGAGATTGTTAGAAAACTTGTAGTGCAATACGCATGGTACCACTTTATATGTGGAAGAGAAATTAGAACAATAAAAAATTGCGAAATCCTTTCAATAGTTTTTATGAAGAATCTTGTATTTGGCATTATAAAAAAACACGTGGTCTATTTGGAACCTGTGACAAATGCTGCCTGCTCAATTTTAATAGCAATCGTTATAGGGCTATAGCGAACTATAACATAAAGCACTAAAAGAGGGCCATGATTCCAGGGTGCGGGTACTTCTTGAAGACAAGACAGCGCAGATAGGCAGATGATGTTTATAGCAGTATATAGGGCACACCGTTACGTAGAAGTTGAGCTTGCCGGTATTGATGAATGAATGTAAGGCCTCACATAACACTCTCACTCTCGGCTGTCTGGTTTTATGACACTTGGAACGTCAAGCTTTTCTATGGTTTATTGTTCTTTTTTTTTTTCTGATTCTATGGTGGGTTCACAGTAGGACAGTCTGTTTGGTGCTTTCTTCTTTTTTTTGCGAATCCTTTTAGTAAACGACGAACTCGCCGGATGGTTCGCCTTTCTACACAAGGGCCATAACAGGTTGTGCGCTATTCATGTGCTATAGCACCTCGATGTGCAATATCGCGTCGAGACATATAGCATCTATTGCACGCATGCGTAGGAAACTGCACTTCAATAGCATATAAGCCTAGCTTCAAAAAAGCTAGCATCGAGAAGTTACCTAAGCCAATAGGAACATCACCGTCTCATTACTTACATTCTACGTATGTTATGTACTGCGCTGTCAATAGCTTCGTTATATACCTACCTTAAGGAATCGTGGTGTGCGCCGTATAAACAACCCAACTTTCTCTCGTGGTCTGGGCTATGAAACGAACATCGAGAACAAGTATTTGTTGAATATCCTATGTAAAAAGCATGCCTTTATTAGTAAAACAATATTTGGCTCATAAACTTGCACGTAACAACTGCCGACTGTATGTTATACACACTTCAAAAGACATGCTGTCTGTCTTTGTATCTATTGAAGCCTTTTGTTGTAGCAATTTGTTATTGTAATTTTGAATAAAAGGCCCACAGACATGAAACGGTGGAATCAACTTCACTTACAGTAACAAGAAACTTTCTTAGGCATCATGCAGATCCCTGTTACGAAGAAGCGTGAAGTTTGACGCTTATATTTCTAGTTTTCGAGGTAGTAGCGATCGTTCCAACTTGCTCACGGACACTGTTCTAAAAATATATTCAGGCGCCAACGCTGAAGTGATGCAATGCTCTCCTTTTCTCATATGCCTGTAAATCCTTCCTACTTTCGAGCAAACTGCTCTTCAAGGCTGTAAAAACACAAACACGCACAACATTATATATAGATATATATATATATATATATATATAGATATATAGATATATATATAGATATATATATATATATATATATAATATATATATATATATACATATATATATATATATATATATATATATATATATATATATATATATATATATATATATATATAAGATATGGCACGACGGGAGCGCTGTCAACAAAGATAAATATATTTACTTCCCGACAGTTTCGGGAGGGGTCCTCCCTTCATCAGGGGATGAGTTATACTGACATGAACTTCCAAACTTCGTTGCTGCCGCGTCCCTCTCGCCTTGAAAAATGTTTGCGAGAGTGAGAGTGAACTAAAAAAGAAAGAAAAAAGGAAAGAAAAAGACGAAAAAGAAAAAAGAAAAAAAGAAAACGAAAGAAAAGAAAGAAAGTAAAAAGTGGAAGAACCACTATCAACACTGAGAACGGCCCCGCCACGGTGGTCTAGTGGCTAAGGTACTCGGCTGCTGACCCGCAGGGCGCGGGTTCGAATCCCGGCTGCAGTGGCTGCATTTCCGATGGAGGCGGAAATGTTGTAGGCCCGTGTGCTCAGATTTGGGTGCACGTTAAAGAACCCCAGGTGGTCTAAATTTCCGGAGCCCTCCACTATGGCGTCTCTCATAATCGTATAGTGGTTTTGGGACGTTAAACCCCATATATCAAATCAATCAAAACACTGAGAACGAAACCAACTGTCCGTTTACGTCCACGTGATAAGAACCGGATGTGGACGTACACGAACAGTTGGTTTCGTTCTCAGTGTTGACAGTGGTTCTTCCTCTTTTTTACTTTCTTTTCTTGCTTTTTCTTTTTTTCTTTTTTCTTTTCGTCCTTTTCTTCCCTTTTTTCTTTCTTTCTTTTTTTAGTTCCCTCTCACTCTCGCAAACATCTTTCAAGGCGAGAGGGATGCGGCAGCAACGAAGTTTGGAAGTTCATGTCAGTATAACTCATCCCCTGATGAAGGGAGGACTCCTCCCGAAACTGTCGGGAAGTAAATATATTTATCCTTGTTGACAACGCTCCCGTTGTGCCATATCCCATACCTTCACGAAGACTAACTGTCCCATTGAATTATTACTCCCACTATATATATATATATATATATATATATATATATATATATATATATATATATATATATATGTGTGTGTGTGTGTGTGTGTGTGTGTTGTGTGTGTGTGTTGTGTGTGTGTGTGTGTGTGTGTGTGATCCTGGGCCAGCTGTTCTTATTCTCCCTCTTCTTCCTCGCTCACCTAGCATGCGTGTCTGTGCCAGAGTGCCGGTTTCGGTCTTCGTCATCACACTCGGCCATGACTGCAAGCATTGTCGATGGGCCACACGACAATTTTCTTGTGGGTGAGGCTAGCTGCAGCAGTTAACATTGCTTCAGGTGGGCGGAGTCGGCTGCATCGTCGTGGTCGGCCCCCGACCACGCTGGATGTGTGTCGAAATGGGCTCCGGTGGCCGACACTGGCTTTGTCGCCTGGGTCGTTCGCAATGTCGTGGTTGGGACTGGGTCCTGGTTCGTTTCTTTGTTGATGATGACTCCACGGGACGACTATGACTCTCGCGTAGCAGTCTACAGCCTCGGCCACGCTGCGACTTTTTATAGAAAGCAGTTCGACTTCGATTTTCCTTTGGTGGACCGAGCAGGCATTCTCGTGGTAGAATTTTCCTGCGGTGGTGTGGTTTTGTTGAAGATGGTTCTGGCGGGCGGCCCCGACTGGATTGACATGGTCGCAGGTGGATCACAGAACGCTTTCCTTTGTCCCAGCACATTTTAGAAAACAAGCCAGGAAACTGTGGATCTGGCAACGAAACAAGTAGCATCATACGCAGCCGTCTACGCAATTTTCGGCGGATCGAGGTATGTTTTTCTGTGCGGTTAGACACATGCACTAACGTGGGGTGAAGTCCTCGTGCTGACGTGTGGCGTGGCTCCTGCGCCGTGACTTGCTTAGTTCGTGATTTGCGCAGCGATGTCGCTATAGGGCTCCCGGACGCTATAAAGTCAGCGATTCTTGAAGCCACGCTGCGTACTGGCGGGAGATCCTTGACGAAAGCCGTTCCAAAAATCGGAGACTCTACCGATTCAGGCAGGGCATGCGTCGCACGCATATCCTCTTCCGTCTGGTCAGATAGGATGTTATTAGAATGAGTGGAGAGACCTGTCTCATTAGGTGGTAGAATGTCCGGTAGGATGGGGGCCGGTGCCTCTAAGTCGACCGGACGACCTGCGTTGTGGCCTCTTGCGGAGCGTTGCGCTAAGCTTGTGATCAGGGACCTGCCGGACACAGCTGCACCGTGTCCCACCCGGCTAGTCACGCAAACTGCATGGCTAGAGCTCAAGAGCTTCAAGTTCTTGAAATTACCAAGAGAAAGCGATGCTCCTGCCGTGAAGCTCGATCTACGTATTAGAGAGATCTCACGGATACACTGAAGCTGCTGCTAAGCATTCAAAAGCGATGGACACTGCTTTAAGCGAGATGGCAGGTGTCGCTGTTGAGAAGGCAATGTCAAAGACATTTAGCGCACTTTTTTCGCACCTTTCAGAGAAAATTGGGCAAGTAATTAATTACAGAGCACATGTCACAACCCTTGCCAGTTGCAGGGTCAACTGCACGAGAATTAGGTGTCCCGCGTAGTCAGGAGGAAATTCATGAGGAGCCTGCGAGGAAAGCTGCATCCTGGAGGTTTTGAGGAGGATGAGCCAGCAACATTTCGCATTGAACAGGGCGGTGGTAATAAACCAGAGACAATTTCAGCAAGTACAGAAGCCATGAATTTGGACATGAGAGCAAGCAAATGACAGACCATTCCTTATTCCCCGAACTCCATTTTCTTCTATGCGATGAAAACAAAGAAGTGTGCAAAAAACAGTCCTCCAGCGAAGGAAGAACTTTTAAATGACAGCATTTTTTATAAAGCTGCCGAAACCACTGGTTTACTATCAATATTGGTTCAATAAAAGTACTCATTGGAATCGTCGATCACTTTTCGCTACAGCAACTGATTTGTCACAACTTTGCATAGAGTTTTATCTCATTTATTTTATTGCAAAAAACTTGCCTTACTACAAAAAGTTTCAATATAAATAACTGTCATTGCTTTTGTTAAGATCGTTCTTGTTGTAGAGGGGGCCTCGCGTGTTTTATCTTTAAGTAAATTAGTGATAGAGCAAAGATTCTTCATAAGTCATTATCTACAGAAATCGAAATTTTGGCACTAGACGTTACTATTCTTAGATAAGCACCACTTCCCATAGTCAATGTCTGTTGTCCTAATGGGATGATCACTTCTAAGTACCTTGATTCCACAGAAGTAGCATGCAGAAAGAATATTATCCTAGCAGGCGATTTAAACTCTCACCACATAACTTGTGGTTACCGGTCTGATGCCTGTGGTAAAGGCTTGCTGTTAGGATGGACCACTTTGAATGGTTTTATTGTGTATATTCAAGAGGCTCAACCTATGTATCTGGCCTGTTACGTTCGGGGATTTAACTGACGCTTGCAATAAATGGTTGTGTTATTTAGTTCTGGTTTGCTATCACTTCGCGCACAAACAGTGATCACGTACCAATACTTTTTGAAGTGTGCCCAGCCACTTCAAATAAACAAGTTACAAATTTCGTTATTTAAAGTAATTTTCAGAACTCATTAATTTCACTTTTGACTGAACAGACGGGACTAAGTGACCATCGAAGAGCGCTAAAATTATGTACTGTATTACTTCACAACGCAAAAAAAGCTAAATTCAGTGTGCAATCCACTAAAGGTGGGGCTTAATCGCCATAGTGGAATTCAGACTGTGATTGCGACTGTAGGGGACGTAAAACTATGTGGTATAAAAAAAACTTCACAACCAGTACCACCGTAACTGGACAGACCGTGAATATGCGTCTGCTACATTTAAACAGACGATTGAGGAAGCAAAATAATTTTACAACTCCAAGTTGTACAGTCATTTGTCAGGGACAAAACATAAGAAAGCCCAGTTGAGGTTCCTTCAAAAAATAGATGGTCCTGCAACCAATAAATTTAGAATCAACCTGTTTATTGTCCGCAGAATGAGTACATTCACTTGATACAGTTGCGAAAGCGCTTGAATGTCGATTCACATCAGTGTTACCCTACCATATACCTGTTACAGAAAACGCTAATGAATAAAAAGCGGTTATATTAGACGAAGTCACGAAGGTAGTAAAGGCACTCCCGGATTCATCACCGACTTTTGAGAATATCTTTACGTTATGATAAAAATTACGTTTGATTTATCTCCCCATGATGTCATTCCCTTTATAATTTTTTTGTAGGAAATGCGCGGATCCATCCGGACTGGAAATTGGACAAAATTGTACCGCTGTTGTAAAAACAGGGCCCTGGTTAAGCCATAGATAACATTCGGCCTATTTCCTTCACTTCGACTCTCGTAAAACTAATAGAGCGATTATTATATGAACATCTTGAAGATTGGATTGAAGTAAATGATAGTTTAAGCAAATATCAAATATGTATTAGGCCGGGCTGTTAGATATTGTGCGCTCGTGTTCACTCAGAAAGTAGAACTACACATGCTCG
Source organism: Rhipicephalus annulatus (assembly GCA_013436015.1). Classification (NCBI taxonomy): domain Eukaryota; kingdom Metazoa; phylum Arthropoda; class Arachnida; order Ixodida; family Ixodidae; genus Rhipicephalus; species Rhipicephalus annulatus. Next base: position 45,860 of record WOVY01005944.1, on the reverse strand, counting down.
TCACAAAAACCAATACGCTGCTGCAGTGACCTTGGACAATGCCAAGGCATATGACAGCGTAGAACACACCACATTGATTAGTTGACTACAACGCGTCAAGGTTCCCGATTATATAGTTGTAGGGGTAGAAATTTTTTTAGGCAGACGAGCATTTTATTGCTCGCAGAACGACTCTTCTTATTAAACATACCAACAAACAAGGGGAGTGCCTCAAATGGTCAGTACTCTTGCCCATTTTAATAATTATTTTACTAAGCTCAACTCCTCTGCATGATGATGTGCAAGCGTACGTGTACGCAGACGACATTACATTCTTTGCTTCTTCCAGCAATATACACTCGCTATACCACATTCCACAGGCATACTTGGATGACATTGAAATGGTGCCTAATGGCCTAATGGTCTGAGTTTGACTCTAAATGTTAACAAAAGTGTCCTTCTTACTTTCCCACGGAATTTTCTGCGCGTATTTCACTAACGTATGCACAGGCCTATATTCCTCAGGTAGATTCATTGAAGCATTTAGGCATAATATAGACAGCTAAGAATAATTGGAGCCCGCACATTGAGTATATAGCAGCTAAAGGTTCAGGTGCCGTTGGATGTTTAAGGCGAATCAGCAGCAGTAGGTTTGAAATGCGTAAGAAAACATCGTTATATTGTATGTACCTCCTCCCAATATTCAAGTTTAGGTGTTTATTGTTCTCTGGGGGAGCCGCTTATAAATTACGCCCGCTTTCAACTTTAGAACGTGTGGCGCTACGCTCATGTCTCGGCCTTTCAAAATTTGTATCAAACAATATACTATCACGAAGCATACCTGCCATTTCTTTAAAGTAGGTTCCGCATGCTAACAGTTGAAACGTACGTAACCATATATGCCTCCCCAGGCAGGCGCTCTCAATGTGCCTTCCTTAACGAGCCTTCCGCATTTTTTCTGTGTGAATGGTCTAGGCTGCATGGGCTTCGAATAATATTCGCAGGGAAATTTTTGCAACCACCAGAATTATCACTTCATGGTTAAATTTACCCATACGTTCTTACTCATACTCCGATAGTAGAATTTGATGACATATTTCTAAGAAACGCTCAACCATTATCCTCCAGGTACTTAAAAGGGTTGTCGGAAGGCCACCTCAAGAGCGTGTGGATAAACCCAGTGGTAGCCACAGAAATTTCTATGATGGCCGGAGTGGGAACCCAAACAACGAATCTTAGTTGTCCTTTTTGTCTTCGCTTGCCTGATCTCACAATACCATTCTAGGCAGAATTATTGGCAATTATTCTTGCACTGCGTAAACTCCCATCACACATTTCTTCAGTAGTGGGGTTAACAGATTTCTCGTCCATGTGCACTGCGCTATTAGCATTTCACTTGTCCAGCTGCCTCACAGAACTTTATTGTATACGCCGAATCATGTGTAGAATGTCCGCCTGATTTGGGTACCAGGCCACACTAGGTTAGAGGTGAATGAAGCAGCAGACACCTTAGCAGCAGAATCTGTTAAAACACCGGTCCTAAATATTCTAAAATTATCCTGCAATAACTACAGGTTTTCCCGCTCACTTTAATCCAAGTGCCAGCCTAAATAATCTGCACGCCATTGAAATAATCTGAACGCCGAACGATTTAATCTATGTGCCAAACATTTAATCCAAGCGCCAACTAACTCAGGCCGCGTGCCATTGAGTTTAATCCAAGTGCCACCGTGTTTAATCCAATTGCCAATGACTTCAATTCAGGTGCCAGTCAGTTTAATCCACGCACAAAAACCAGAATACGGGGCGTAAAAACGGCAGTGCAACTCAAATGCAGTTCCTACAGTATAAAAGACAATAGTCGGAAGGTAGAATCAAACATTATTATTTGTATTCGCCGATAGTATTCTTGAAATAAATTACTGCCGTGGTTCGCTTAAGTCATGTTTGAAGTGCTAATACTTTGCTATGCGCAAGTTTGTATAATGAGTGCTTGACCCAGGTGAAATAAATTTAATGAAAACGAAAAAACGCAGGAACATATTACTGAATATTCTACAGTGCAATGAAATTCAGTATCCGTCACTGAAGCTCATACTTGGCTTTCGTACACACTGCAACATTACATGACCAGGACAGGTCATGTAATGCGAACGACACACTATGTTTATTGGAGTGCCAGAACGCATACTAAGAGACTAAACGCATGGTCGCGGGCAGGGATAGGTCAAAGACAGCTACATAATCAAGAAATTAGGAAGCCGTCGCGCGGCACGCACTGTGAATTAGAGATAATTCCAATATGTTTTTTTTCTGCAGTGAACATAAAACGTAAACTGATCATCCTGATGTGGCAATAGAAGTTTTATTTTACATTATTGTATGCTCTTATTTTTTTATTCAAACAAGGTAAATGTCTCCAACAATACGAACAGTACTGATTGTTCGTTTAGCTTATTAAATTTGTGACGTACTTGACGAATGCGATGAAACGAACACAGAGGAAACAAAATGATAATAACACGCAACTGACCTTCGGCCTAGCTTTCGTTTTTTTTGCTTGCGGATTCAGTGCAATCACAAAATTATTTGTTCTGTCCCCCCTCTATCTCTACACACACACACACACACACACACACACACACACACACACACACACACACACACACACACACACACACACACACACACACACACATATATATATATATATATATATATATATATATATATATATATATATATATATGTGTGTGTGTGTGTGTGTGTGTGTACACATACATACATATACATATACAGGAAAACAAGAGTGATTACTACTAAATATTCAAGAAATGCACCATAGGCACAGGTTAATGTATTTATTAAAACAGAACTGTCTCATAGGGCTCGGAGACGGATGTCCACGAGTCATCTTCACGCAAAGCGGCAGGCACGAAAGAGAAATTGTGCCGATCAAAGGCCGCGCAGTCCACGCGCTGTATCTGTTGCATAGAGTGGCGAGCCGCATCGAGCAGCAAAGAACGCCTGTGCTCCTTTTTCGTCATGCCTTGCGGTGTCACTGAAACCAAATTACGACGTTCGCTCAGGTAGGCCTTCACGTGTGACTTGAATTTCGAGAAGGCTTCTTCTATTGGGTTAAAGAAGGGACTGTACGCTGGCAGGCGTTTAACAGAGTGCATAGAATTAGCCAAAGCTGCCTGTTCTGCTCGAGCGTGAACAGGTTCATTATCAAAAGGGAATACAGCTTCGGTATTTGGCTCATCAAGTACTACGCGGGCCGAAACATCACTGAGGAAGTCATTAAAAACAACCCAATGAACTTTGTCCACCACAGTCCAGTAAATAACTCCATTTGCGGACATGCATGCTATAATGTTCAAGTCTACTCCCTTTGTCGTTGAAGTCATGTGCACAGCTGGTTGTCCTTTAGCTGCCCCGCTAAATTTCCTGGAACACCAGATATTGAAGCTAGTCTCATCCAAATAGAAGCGGCAAACACGCGGTCCATCAGACTGCAGCCATTGGGCGTACAGCATGCGGCTGTGCTTGATAACGTCACGGTTGCGATCTGTAGGCCTCTGCGTCACAAACTTCATCGAGTAGCAGTGGGCATCCAGCAAGCGGTCGACTGTGCTTGCACTGATTGTTAATCCTAGCATTTCTTTCTCCAGGGCCACCTTTATTTGCTTCAATGTAAATGTACAGTTTTCGTCGACAATTCGTCTCAAAGTACTCACGACATCATCTCCACACTTCCTTTTTGAACCCCCACCATGCTTTGATGTTTCTCTATCGGTAGCGGCAATCGAGCTTGCTGTTTTAATGTTGATGCCTAGAGCGTCGGCCAGTTGCTTTAAGTCGCCGCCACGCCTGTAAACGTCCACAATCCTAGCCCTGCCGACCACCGATACTCTGCTGTTTTTTCGATGAGGTTCATCGGGGTTCTTGAAGTGTGGTCCTCGTTTGCGTCCAGCCATGACATCAAGCAAAGCTCTCTGTTCGTCTGCAAATGTTCCCGTATGAAAACACACGTTTCAAGTAAACACGCTTCAGCTACACTAAGCGTCGTCTGTTACATGAAAACCGGAGTATCTACTTTGATGCTTTTATAACAACTTACTTCCACATGAACACGAATAAATGCAAGTTCGTGTTTTTAAGTGGTTCTTTCTGATTTCAAGAACGAATGAATATCATCTCTCGGTCACTGTTCTCCCTGGGTTGAGCATACCACTGCGATAGCCTCAGCGCATAAGTAGCCAAATGCCGTCCGCTCGGCAGACGATACGAATCTATGCATATGCGATGGTTTAGATGGTTAACCGGAATGAAGCAGTAGCAATGCAATAAAGACTAACATGGATTCTAAGAGCAAATACATTTAAGTACCCATACATGCAATTACTACTGACTGTTTTTTTATATTGAAGCTATGACACCAAAATGTTAAGGGGAAGTCGCACTGCGCACTTCATTTCATAAGCGCTACCATGTATAGCCGAGGGAAAAGTTCTTGCTGTGACGCCATGTTTACGTTATTCTGACATTTATGCTATATATAGTGGCTAACTGTGTTTTTCTAGCGCATGGATTAAACTGACTGGCACCTGAATTGAAGTCATTGGCAATTGGATTAAACTCGATGGCACGTGGCCTGAGTGAGTTGGCGCTTAGATTAAATATGTTGGCGCTTGGATGAAATGTTTGGCACATGGATTAAAAAGCTCGGCACTCAGATTATTTCAATGGCGTGCAGATTATTTAGGCTGGCACTTGGATTTAAGTGAGCCGGAAAACCTGTAGTTCACATGATTCAGAAATTATTGTCTGCTCGAGGAACATACTAAAACTTTTATACTTACCGCCACAATTTTCCAGCGCCTCACGTATCCGTGTATTAGCTCCTGGTGCAGCACAAGGCAATCGGAGGCTACGGTAACGAAATTGCGATGCAGAATACCGCCAATAAATTTCTACATACATAGGCCTGGATTCGTTACAACACCCGAATGTATCTTTTTTATGATGCAGAAACGATTTAAAACTTCTTCTTGTAGTGTTGAAAATATCAGAACCTAAGGCAAAGGGTGGCAGCTTGGGCTAGTTGGTATGGCATGACGATAGTTATTGCGCGAGAACAAAACGACGACACAGAGACAAGAAGGACACGAAAGACACGCTCGTGTCTTTCGTGTCCTTCTTGTCTCTGTGTCGTCGTTTTGTTCTCGCGCAATAACTATCGTCATGCTAAGGCAAAGATTTCTAAAACCGCCTTTTCAAAAAAAGGGGCCTCAAGTTTTGTACATCGGCATTGCTCTCCCTGGTATCGTCGGCACTAGGGCGCTGTGACAGGATCATTTACGAGGCTATATACAAATATTTGAAAGAATCAAGGGGATTGTCATGTTAAATCTATGAGGGCCTCTAAATCAATATGGTTAATATATTTTTTCACCTTTATTATACCACTTATTAGTTATTATAATTACATTTAAGCAGTATTGCAATGAAAGACACCAAAATTATCACGACTATCTTTGTCCCTATTTATTTAATCTTTTTTTCGCGTATTCTCCCCCTCTCTTTTTTTCTCTTCTATTATCAAATTGTAATTTATTTCAATTTGTTTCTCGAATTCTACTGCCACAAGTCTCGTGGCCAATCCACAGTGGTGGGTAGTGCCATTGTTCTGGCAATCATCATCGTCATCATCACCGTCATCATCATCATCATCATCGTGATCATCACCCACAGCAAGGGCGCTGTCTATCTCGTTATTCGTTACAACGGCACAGTTCGACAACTGAACTTCACGACTAAGCCACCGGTACGTGTCCTCGCAGGTCGTCGGCAGCACAAGTTTCTTCATCGAGGATAGCCGTCTACGCTTTCTCGATCATAGACTTCACGACCAGACCGCTGCTGCAGCTACCCACCGAATCATCCACAGACGGCGCGAAGGCCTCTTCGGTGGTACCAGAGCATCACCTAGCAAGAACCTTCCTACCACCTTCCTGCCTGAAGGCGCAAGAAGTCTTGTCGTATGGAAACATCACGTATGCTTTCCGTGGCTGGGATCTCATACCTAAGACTTCCTGTGGGTGAGCATCCAAGAGCCGCCGCTCAGGCTTCCTTGGCGTACCGCAGCGCCACCAAGCCAGCGAGCACCTTCCTGATGGCCGGCGACGCTGTTTACCCTGTGGCGAAAACCTCTCGCCGAGCACTTCAACGGCACTATCGAGTGACTCCGTTCTAGCTACTCATGATGAACCACCCGCCACTGTAACCACAACCACCACAACAAGTGAATTGTTAGACAGCGCCGCGCCGCTGCGCCATATGATCGCGCGACTCCGTGGTGTAGTTGACGCCTTCAAAGCGTCAAGCTCTGCAATATTTCCCACCATGCTGCTGGTGTTTTGCGCCGCCGACGCTATGCTGGACGTAGCCGCCTCACACGACTTCGAGGTGAGCACACCCGATCAACGCAGAGAGCTCCATGGTGTCCTCATGCATCTCGAGGACCTGCTGGGCGGCTTAGCGTAGGCACTCTGCGCCTTTTCACCTACGGTCTCACTGTCGCAAGCCGTCTGCGCAATACCGGAGTTCAGTGGCTCTTACGACGCCGCCCACGATGGCATAGAGATCAAAATTATATACCGGCAAGTGTCATAATGCAAATTAATATATAATAAACTTTTAAGTTCTTTCTTTGTTAATGGGCAGCTGGACTCAAATATTGGATGTCTTTGCATCCAGGAGCAACGTCAACGCGTCTACATTAGCCAAATCACTGTGAAGAGCACAGTGCTTTGTGAGCAAGCCGATTTGTGCGTGGACTCGGTAACTTGTGACGCTGAAAGCTGGAATAGGAGCACGTTGCGACTATTTAGAATACACGGTACTGACGTTTGCTGCAACTTTCCCTTAAAATGAGCAGCAACGACATGATGGCTTGTGATAATATAAATGTACAGTCACGCTGATTATTGTTTTCAACACGCTGTCTGGGCTCAAAATGCTGCCAAGGCTGTAAATCGTCACCTAAATAGAAAAAAAATTGAGCTGAACTTTCTCAGTTAGCGGTATTTCATGAATCAATTTAACGTATGACGGTCGCAGTGTTCAGTATTGCGGTAACTTTAACGACAGCCAGCATGTTGCGAGCCATAATAAGCTTGACCATAAAAATAGTTTATTGCGTGCAAAGACAACATATTATGCGTGATTGAAAAGCATGCATGCTGTGGAAAAAAACTACGCATTATTCAGACCGCTAAGGAACTTTTAACGAGGGCTTAAACACGCGTGCACACTGCATATACGTGTACATTCGAATGAGGGACGCACGGAAGTGTGGTTATATAACCTTTGCAGGTAGCCTTAATATTACTTTTAGTTCAAATAAAATTGTAAATTTGCAAATTTTCGAAGATTTAGGTACATATATAGTTTCAGTTTTAACACTGCTTGTTTACTTTGCTTGTTAACATTGATATTATACTTTTATACGGTTTTTAATGTTGTCCTAAAACCTTCTAGACTAGCCTCCTTACTTGTTAGTCTTTTAACGGATGTTGCAGTCAATTCTCACACACAAAGCAAATTAGCCCCCAAGCTTTCATGCAAGTTACGCAGGTATAACCTGCTGAGTACTGAAAATAATGAGGCTGATTCTTTCTTGCAAGTGATGTAAAATATCATTTTGTTTTTAGATTACAAGGCCCAGTATAATTAGTAGATCTTGTGACAATGTGTACCCTTTGTGATACATGGTAGCCACGGAAATAAATTGAGAGCGCACACATATTTTTAATGAAATAACGCAATTCAGTATTTCATGAAACGGTTGAGTCAGTATATGTTATCAGATTTTTGTGTGAGTTCAATAATTGTCAGTTTCACAATTATTCATGACACGTTACATTGAAATCTTTCCTAACACTTTTCTTTAGGGTCTGCAGGCCGTGTGAAAAACAGTGCGACTCACCCGGTGGGCAACAAGCGCAAACTTTATTTTCTCTCAGGCTTCCCACATTTACCCAAAACTATAAGAAATACTTTCACCTCAAAGCAATATCTCACACCATCAGGTTACATTCTCCGTGGAATAATTCAAGCTGCTTTTGATGCAGACCACCAAAATGTAGTGCTGAAGGCAATTCCACGAATTGCTTATGCCCATCTCAATCCAAACGTGTTTTAAAAAATGAAGGTTGACATTGCATTTCAGTTATTCGGGGATGAAGTTATAAAAGGAATCTTTCTACACCAACAGCACATGAATCCTCGTACAAAAGAGTACAACAAATAGAGGGCTTTAATCAATTGATCAATCGTCCTATACGAGTGATAACATCAAGAATACGCTGCAAAGCATTGATGCCAGACAGCCCTGATTTGTGCTTTCTTGAGAGCTTTCTCGAATACATAGACCGGTGGGAAGAAAGTGCTAAACCTTCTGAAGGTGGTTTCTTGACAGATAACACGGCTACCACCTTGAGGATAACCATTCAAAGCTCTATTGATCTCCTTTTTTACCTTCACTCGGAGTGTGGTTTCAAGTACCTTTTAACCTCCAGATTAAGGCAAGATTAATTGGAAAATATTTTGGTATCATCAGAAAATCGTCAGAATGTAATGACCATTAAACCTTGTCACAGTTTTGAACTACAGTTAATTTCAAAACATTCTTTAATCTCGCTAAGGCATCGAAAGAAAGAAACAGCACACAGGACGTTGTGAAGGCTCTTTTGAGTCAGACAGACGCCTCGGACTCATTAAGCAAGTCTCTGTTAGATGCGCTTGACGGCATGTTTGAGCAGGGAAAAGTTGACGATGTAGAGGAAGCTATCGCACGCTGCCTCTGAGGGAGATCATAAGGGCTAGAATGAAAAGAGAAGCAACGGTGCGCTACTCTATTATGTTTCAGGCTATGTCGTCCGCAAGATAACAGCAAAGACTGCGTGTTCTGATAAAGCGAATCATGTGAACGTTAATCGGGATATGACCTGTTCGAACGCAGATGCTGACTTCACTGCTAAATTTGACAACGGTGGCCTTCTGTACCCTGGCCCTGCTTTAGCACAGGTTATTCCGCTCATGAAAGGAACATTCACATCGCATTTCAGCGAAAATGAGTTGCACGCGCATAGCCTAACTGACGTTGTGAATGTTTTACATTCAGTGACATTTCCAAAACTTGGGTGCCTTTTACACGACAAGGAAACGGCTGTAGGCTTAGTAAGATTTTACATACTGTTGCGATTTGAGTTTCTGATCAAAGAACTCAACGAATAAAGAAAGAGGCTCAGGGAGCGAGTGCACTGCTGAAGCAACGCCGCTCCAAGTAGTTTGAGTTTGTTTAAGGAAGAAAGAAGGTGTTTTTTCGCTTTATACTAGTTCACTTTTTAGCGCGTATACTTGTTATTTGCCTGACATTACTTGTGTGATGAAGTATGAGCTGTTCAACAGTTGTTGTTCAAGTTTATAAGCACAACATATCTTTATCGCACAGGTGTGTCAACTAACAGAAAAACATATTATATAAAATTAAGACTTGGTGTTTTATTTCAGCAATACATACACGAAGCACTGACGTGAGTGCAAAATATTTTGTTGCATTAGAATCAAGATACTCTTGTCAATACGGCGAACAATTGAAGGACGCTTGAATTTCGTCTTCAAGAGTACAAGGCAGTAGCGTAATCGGGCCCCATGCGCATCGCCTTCTCAATTTCTAGCGTCGCTTGTCTTTGTGCACGACTCACCCGTGCCGTAAGGAATCGAACTACTGCGCGCGTAACCTTGTCCATTTCAAACTATCCTAAAACACCTACAGTGAGTATACTTTACAGTGCCCGCTACACATAATTCTTCCTTTTGCGAACTTCTGAAGGACCCGTCCGTAAAGCAGCACGCGAACCTACGCAGCTTCTCATTTTGTTGAAGCTTTTGCACCTGGTAATTATCAAGTAGGTCGAATGATGATGATGTTTGTTGTTTTGTGGCGCCAATAGTGCCAATTAATGGTACTAGAGATATGGACAATGATAGTGATAAACGGCTGTATAAGAGCCTGAAAATTCCTCGGGCTAAGGTGAGTGAAAACGTAGAAGTAATAAAATCACTACCATACCATGAAAAGTGTGTGGTGTTAAAGGATGACAAAAGCTCATGATAATAAAAATGATGGTGAACATGTATGACACTAGCACTAGAGCCTCGATAGTTCACACCCTTGCGTCTAAGGGCCGTGTGGCAAGTGCTTTGTTCAGTGTGGCCACCGCAGCGGTGACTTCTCAGGAGAGGTCATGCTACGGAATGCCCCGGTATGTGACGTGAAAAGTACGGACGTCTCTCAAAAAAGCTAACAACGATTTATGTGTGAAAAGTGGTTCCCTAACGACGAATACTGCAGTGTGGAGTGGTTTCTGTTGTAGGAAGGGTAACGAAATATGTTGCCTAGTCAGCGTGTCTAATTATTTACCCTGGATTAGAATGTGAAGTACAGTGAGTGCTTCTCCACATCTATCACGCAAAGGTAGATCACCCCCCGACAAAAGAAATGAATGTGTTGTGTGCGTATATACTGTTCTGAACATTGCAAGGATTACTTCCGTGTGGCGTGATTTTGATACTGGCGGCCAATGATTTGGTGTTCGCGCCCATAATTTGTATTGATAATTATGATGGAACGACGTTCATGGGTAGTTCGGGCTATTAATAAATGCACTGAGCACGCTGGTGTTTTCAAACGGTACGTTGTCAGTTGCAAAATATTTTTTTCTTTGTTTTATACTTAAGCTGGTGGATTTCCTGTTATTGCGTTTTTTTGGGAATGACATTATGACACCTGTCATTCCCAGAAGCCATCTGTGCATTTAATTATGATTCACTTTAACACACACAGTCGTGGAAACGCTTTCCAGCATTTTTGAGGAGCTATTGGAGCAGGCAGGATCTGCTTTTGGAGCAGACACAGGCTTTTCATGACACACAAAGAAAAGGAAAATTTAGCTTTAGTCTAGTTTAATGCCCCGTCAGTTTACATAGTCATTATTACAGAAGCACTAAACCCACAAAATAAACAAAAGTAGCATTATGAACAGAAGCAGTGACATATTATAGTGAAGGATATTGCAGCAACAAGCTAGCTGCAGCATAAAGTTCACATCAGCGTGCACATGCGAACACACTCGCACACACATTCAACGTCCATAACACGTCGTTATTACGTGCGTACATGCTGACAACCTGCCGAACGTGGCTAACTACGCACTAAATATAAGACGCATTAGACACCAAGTACATAACCGTGCGCAGGGTTTCCCTACGGGCGAAGGGTACAGTCGAAGGTTACACCTTACATTGGCCCCTTTACTTAACATGTACAATACTTATTATAGAAAGAAGGAGCGGTACTTGTAAAATATCTTTTTCACAAACAACACACAGACGACTTTCTGGGACGTTTAAAAGGCAGCCACGTGACCAAAACGTCTTCTCTCCAAAATATTCTAGCAGTTCACTGTTTTCAGTGCACTAAATCAGCACGATATTTTTTTCAAACACATTTGCCATAGCCACCAAATTGGCTGTGAAATTAGGAATAAAGTGACCCTGTTACTTTCACTCAATAACCATTGCGTACTGCTAAATAAGGGGCATTTGTTTCAATCATGCAGGCAGGCTGAGAAAGCATAACTCCTTCCCAGTGCTGAGTAGGCTGTTCAATGGCTGTGCGCGTTGTGTTCCCAGATAAATATGCTGTCCAGTCTTACATTTTGGCTGCAACACATGTTTAGATACTGTGCACTCTTAACATTTTTACACCCATACGAGTGTTTTTTTGTCCCAAGGGCAACAGGCTTTTCGGGTGTCTCGGAACACCCTATGCAATAAAGTGTTTAGAAACACCCTGAAACCGTAGGGTGTAAAGAATCGTTACACCCTACCTCAATAGGTGTTTACGAACACCTTTAAACTGTGTGTGTTGGATGAAGCTACACCCATGCGAGTGGGGTGTTACACTAAAAACCCCCTTGAAACGATAACAGTTATATGGATGAGCACACTTGATCAAATGAAGCGCGATGAACGGGACTACAGAAGCAGAGACACAGGAGGGGACGCTTAGTCTTGTGTGTTAAGGAGAGCCGTTCGTAGCATCTCATTCCATCAAATATGCATCACCAACTGGCCCAAGCCTCAGTTTTTCTCAGGGAGAAGCATATGTGAACGTTCTCTGTGGCTGACAGTGAAGAAGGAAGATACTTGTGTCATCCACTGTACTTATACTTGCATGCATGCATCCGATAAAACAAGGTGCCGTGGTCTTGAATGAGCTGCATAAGACCAGTGTATATATGTTTAGGTAGACTGGGCCGAAAACAACACACACACACACACACACACACACACACACACACACACACACACACACACACACACACGCACACACACACGCACACGCACACGCACACACACACACACACCACACCACAGTAGTTCAAGCATGTAGCGCAAGGTTCAACCGAACAAAACGCCGAAGCAAAAACCATTAAGCCCAGATGTTAACATCTGCCTTTATTATAGAAAAACTGCAAGTCTGACAAACAGGACTCAGATGGCATTCTGCAAAATTTTGAAATATCTCACGTGACCAAGTTTTTTCCCTCTATATTAGAAATTCATTGTTGTCAAATACAATAAATCCCCACAACTTTCAAACACATTTGTGCTAGTCGGGCAAACGACTGAGAGGTATGGCGTTAATTGACACCTATACAATAGAAAAGCACGTAGAAAGAGTAAGCGTTTCTGGAGTCACATTTACAACCTAATATAGCTCGCAGTATAAATTGCGACATTAAAAAAATTAGAACATTTGACAAGGTAGTGTAATTGGGGTTGTGTTGATGTAATGTCAATGTTGGTATACTTCTAACTGCAAAACCACTCGTCACTGCTACTTGCACAATCATCTTCAGCTGCTGAGATGACTGGTGCCTTCGAGAGAAGTGGGGCGAAGCTGTTCTTTCTGTACAGAAAATTCAATCCCGGGAACCTAAAATAAATACACAAGGAACAATGACCGAAACTGCACAAAGAGTGCAGTATACACTATGCACCCTGCATAACTAACTGCTTTCTTATGTGTAAGTATAAATTTAGTGAATAGCAAGCTTATTAAGTCGTATCAGGCTCCACTGCAGTGAGAAACGCTAGAAAAGGTATGCTGAGCAATAAACGTCATAAAAAGCGCGTTGTGGCAGAATAATTACACCTTTTGTGCCGTAGATATGAACCTTACTTTACCCTTTCAGCTTGCTCGCGCAGGCAAATAAAAAGGTGCTGCTCCAAGTTCATAATGTTTCATTACCTGCATGCATCGACCAATCTAAGTGAATGTCAAGTTTCATGCTTAACTATGCATCAACACAGCTGCATGTGTATTTCTGCAGATCCACCATCGATTAGTTTATTAAATGAAATACAGTACGACACGCAACAACATATACATATTTAAATGTATGGCACAAAAGCACAATGCCACTGAGCACACATGACGGTATGCGCATTGAGAAGGTATTCAGTACTGGTAACTTGTAAAATTAGGTACTGCACAGTTACGTATTAAAATGCGAATGATACTATAGTGTTCTTGAACTAGCTCACATTGACACGATTATATAATAGAATTGGTTATGGGGTCATTCCACGTCAAACGTCCCAGCCATTTTGGCGACCATCTCAAACGTATTCGAAAAAAATCGCGCTGATTTTACAGCTATAAAAAGGTAACTGCTAAAATATTTCGCAGACAAAAATTTTTTGGTCACGTGGCTGCCTCCCGAACTTCCCGGAATCTCGTATGGGTATTTGTGAAAAAAATCATTTCATAAGTACCTCTTCTTCTTTCGTGCCGAATTTGGTCTACAAGTCAAGTGAAGGGCTTGCGTAAAGTGTTTGAAGCTCAGGAATATTATTACATTTTTTCGACCGCGTACGCCTCAAGTAATTTAGCGGAAATGTGATATATCTGCAGTTTTTTATATCAATGCTGCACTTTAAATGAACACGTGAGGAGTGAATACTTAATCCACATAAGGTACATTTGGAGGAAAAAATAAATTAGACCTCTCAAGCTGTCAAAATTTTCGAGAAAAAATCGCGAATTTCTTGAAAAAGTTGTTTTGTCTATAATGAGACGCAACTTGCACCATGTGGTGGTTGAATTAAAATAGACTTTGTACCTATATCGAAAGCAAATTAAAAGTTTTCATGTGCCAAATTTTCTCATAGCAGTTTATGTTTTGAGAAAAAGATCACAGCATATCCACGGAGTGAATGATGATGAGTGGGGCGTAGCGTTGGTCCGTCCGGACGCACAAACAGATGGACAGACAGTCTGACGCTAGTATGGACGAACAGAAAGACGGACGGGCTCACGGACAGACCGACACATGGAAGCCTGGACGGATGGATGCACAGACAAACGGACGAAAGCACAAATGTACGGACTAACGATTCGCCTCACGAATCATCATTTTTTTCGTGTATATACTGTGAAAACCACTAACGCTATCTATTGTGACTCATAAAGTGGCTACATAATACTAGTACGACTACAGAGGAGGGAACGACCAACGGCCTCAAGACATTTGCCCCTGAATGATTTTTGAAGTTCCAAGTTTCAAATTTGCCATTTGGTCATACGGCAGCCGACGCCTCGAAATTCCCTATTGCCGTTGATGGGAAAATTCAAAAATTATTTTATTCCTTAAAATAGAAATTATAATGATGAAACTTGTCACATACAAAGAACTGTTTATTCGCTTTCAATTTAGGTAAAAGGTGATCTTTAATTGGACCACCACATGGTGCAAATTGCGTCTCAATACGGACAAAAATGACAAAAATTGTGAAATGAGTGATTTTTTTATGTAGAGGTTAACAGCTTAACATGTCTAAAAATAATTTTTCAACAAAATATTTTTTCTGTGAAGTAAGTCGTCACAGCTCAGATATTCATACAAAGCGCAGTATCGCAATAAGAAAATGCAAACATAACACATTTTGGCTAAATTCTTGGAGACGTATGTGGCCGAAATTTGTAATATATTACTGAGTTTCAAACACCTTACATAAGCCCCTTTATTTAACATGTACCAAGCTTGGTATAAAAAAGCAGCGGTACTTGTAAAATATTTTTTTTACAAACACCACTCAAACAACATTCTGGAAAGTTTAAAACACAACCACGTGACCAAAAACATTTCATTTTTCTCCAAAATATTCAAGCGGTTTACTGTTTTCGGTTCATTAAATTAGCACAATTTTTGTTTCAAGCACAATTACCATAGCCGCAAAATTAGCTGGGAAATGTCGAATAAAGTGACCCTGTTACCTTCACTCAATAACCATTGCGTACTGCTAAATAAGGGCCATTTGTTTCAATCACGCTGTCAGGGTGAGAAAGCATCACTCCTTCCCGATGCAGCGTAGGCTGTTCAGTGGCTGTGCGTGTTGTGTTCCCAGATAAATATGCTACCCAGTCTTACAATTTGGCTGCAACACATGCTTAGATGCCGTGCAGTATGTATAACATTAAAGTGTTTTTTGTGCAACAAAAAATTAATAATATGCTTCCCAAAGCGAATATACCTTTAACAACTGAAGTACTTAGCGAAGTTGAACGTCAAAGCAAGGCGATGGCATTAAAACTCTGAATAACAAGAATATTTTGAAAGTTACACATGATGGAAACAATCTGAATAAAATGTGCTCGAACGTTATCAGTTATGTTCAAACAAGCGTTTGCACTGTTCAAGTGGGCGATTCGACCACAAAAACAGACGAAAGGTCTGTTCAAACTAAAGTCCAGCTTCAGTGGTCGATCCGCTACCCAGGCACGGCTATCGGCAGTGTCACGCTACGTTGCGGGTGAACGGAAATACTGGTGAAGACGAATTTAAAGAAATTGAACATGTTATCAAGTAGGCAAACTTCGCGAGGTGCGCCTAACGCGAAGCAATATGCTGTGTTGTCACCCGATGCATCAACCCGAGTTATCACGGTAGTGTTACCGCACAAAACCAAAAAGAACCGAAAAGAACGACATGGACACCACGCCCTTGTTTTCCGTTCTCTGTCTTTTTGTGCAGTAAGAAAAAAGAGAAAGTAAATGAACTACCGACATGCCCAAGCATATGCGTCTTACATACGGTTGATGCTTAGAGCTAACAGGCGCCGTCCCCACACATGTATTATTTAGTCAACTAAAATTGGTGTGCATCACGAGTGGGCCCCGTTAAACACGGCTGCGAACAAAGGACGCCGCAAACATCTGTTCAATTTCTTCGCTGAACCTCAGCGGCGCACGCTCACCCAGCTTTGTACTCAAAACAATCTAAACAAACAAACAAAAAACTTACCCACAATCACACTTTGCCATCATCCCCGTGAAACAGTTGGGACATATATTCTCGTTAAGTAAACAAATGCTGATTTGTCATCAACTAGTTGAAAACTAAATTGTTTGAAGGCGTTATTCTCGTGCTCACGCAGTTAACAAAGCGCTGAACAGAACAACGTGAGAGCAGTACTCACTATTTCACTTCGAGTGCTCCACAATATGAATCCACAGGTCCAGTCTTCCGGATGGTGCACCTTCGCAATAATCAGCACTGACAGAACACACAAGTCGAGCACAGAGCGCAGGCACATTTCAAACTAAACACCGACTATTAAACTCTACCGATCCACGCACACAACCAGCACACACGTGTGGCACGCGCAGAAGCCACGCGCACCACACGCACACACACGAGAGGGATTTTCGCCAGCACACGCAGTGACATGTAAGACGATGTCGGTCTCTTTCCCGCGCTCTGTGCCCGGGCGCACAGCAATACCGGGCAGCCAAGGTTGTCTAGGCGACGAGACTTGATGGCGCCTTGTGGCGCTCCCAGACCGGCTAGATGCGGATTAACGCGAGCTCCGGCCCTCTCCTAATAGCATGGGCGCTGTTTTTTTTCTTTTTTTTTCTGGTAGTGATCTACTGCGTTATACTCGTTCTTTAACAGTGCGTCTGAATTGCAGTGAACATTGTGACAGTGTAGTGCGGCCAGCACGAGCTGCCAGTCAGAACGCGCGTTTGTAATATTCAGGAACAATATTTAGCGCACCTTCACCGACCTAATGTAGTGAATACAGGTAAGAAACCTAAGCTGATGCTTTTTGCTTAGCTCTATGGGTCTTTAGGGACTGCACATTCAGGGTCACTCAGGCGGTATTTTATCAGCACTTTCATTTAGGCAAATACATTGCAACATTGCATGCATCGGTCGTCACACTATTTGATGAGAACATATTGCCACGTGCATACAGCTAGGAAGACGAAAACGACAGCGCATACGCGCATCTGCACGCTTTTATGCAGCAAACAATAACAAGAAAGAAGAGGAGCGCTCTGGCGCCCAGAAATAAAAATACTGACGTGCTGCTACTTTCTCTACCTGTTATTTACTACTTCTGTCTTCACGTTGCGACAATACATTTGTACTTAGCTTGCAGTCCTTGGAACAAGATCACGGCTGAGAATATTTCATCAATGTTGATTTCTCACTGCCTACAAAGTCGACACTTTGGCCGAATCACGTCTGCTGGGGAAATAACATAAATGAAAGGAGAGGATCCACAAAAAACACACACACACAGAGAGAGAGAACTAGAGAATGCGTTTCGGCTCCCCTGTGGTGAGCTTCGTTCACAATTGATTGATTGATATGTGGGGTTTAACGTCCCGAAACCACTATATGATTATGAGAGACGCCGTAGTGGAGGGCTCCGGAAATTTCGACCACCTGGGGTTCTTTAACGTGACCCAAATCTGAGCACACGGGCCTACAACATTTCCGCCTCCATCGGAAATGCAGCAGCCGCAGCCGGGATTCGAACCTGCGACTTGCGGGTCAGCAGCCGAGTACCTTAGCCACTAGACCACCGCGGCGGGGCAGAGCTTCGTTCACAATTCAGTCATTAAGGCTCCCGTCATTGTCAGCAGGGCTGCGTCAGAGTCACCGAATTGTCTTTATTCTGCATATTTCTTTATGATCGGTGCCCTCTTTCTAATTTTCATGACGCACATTTAGGGACACATGAAGAGGAACATTCGCTACAGTAAATAAATAAAGCGTTCCGGCTAAAAATGCATCACGTCAATGCTCACTTTTAAGGGACCTGATGACCCGTTGACGTGGTGGTTATGGCTAAACAACTGTGCAGATGGTTTTTTTTTTCTTTGCAGGCGGCGGGAGTTTCATTTCCAGCTTTAAAAGCTTCAATATTATGGGGGACGGGGGGAGTGGGGGAGTGTTCTATGCATGCCTACACCAATGTGCGCAACATTACCTTGTTCAGGCAAATCAGTGCAATTTGTGAGTGTTGACTAATCACGCAAATGGCACAGATGAAAGAAACAGATACAGGACAATTGGCCCTTACTCTATTGAACAAGTGGCACTCCTATTGTATCTTCCGTTTTATAGTAGTTTGCGTGCTTTATCGATGAAAACTGCGTTTCGGTCACATTAATAGCCACTTCGATTCATTACTAGACCCACAAGCAGCTAGTAGTAGGAACCTTGCTGATATGAAGATGGTTAATGTATACTAACAATATAAGCAAAACTTCCCGAAGATGTCGTGCATTTGTAGCCTTGTTGGCCCGTGTACTCTGATTTGGGTGCAAGTTAAAAAAACCCCGGTGGTCTAAATTTCCGCAGCCTTCCACTATGGCGTCTCTCAAAATCATATGGTGGTTTTGGGACATAAAACCCACATATCAATCAATAATTTGTAGCCATGTTCAAAACACCCCAAATTTAAGGATGTAAATGGGGTGTTGTGAGAGTGTTTTATTCACGAACACCTCAAATTTAAAAATAGGAGTGTAAAAAGGGCGTTCATACGGGTGCTTTTAAGCGTACACCCGTTTTACGCCCTTTTGCGTGTAACATTTTTTTCAGGGTTGCGCACACTCCGCATCAGGCCGTGCGCCCATGTGGCCAGAAACTTGTTGCATTAACGCGACGATGCGTGCTTTCTGCAAGCGATGCTCTAGCGGTCCTGGCAGCATACGGAGGCGCCTTTGGGCTGCCGAGTTATGAGCATGAGCTACGCTTGCTGCTTCTGTGCCCGCGATCTACAACACTCAGCTCCGAACAGCGAGCTGCTTTAGTTTCTGCGAAGTGGTGCACGCTGAACACGGTACCGCACGACGTTTGAGGCGGCAGTGATCGGCGCCTCAGTGCTCTCAGGTAGTCGCCATTTACTAAAAGCGTGCAGTAGGCTTAAAGTGGCGCTACGCCACATACGTATAGGCTTTTCGTTGGCGATAAATCGTACTGGCGCGCTTTTAGGTAAGTGGCCACATCGCCTTCGTTCTTAGCCAATCATTAAGAGAAAAGGCACCACCATAGTCTCGCGGAAGTCGGAACGATTGATTGGTCGATTCCGTGCTTTTGAATTCACGCAAGTGAACGCAAATGCAGCAGCGTAAGTTCAGCAGCGCAAGTATACAATATGGCAACTTTCACAAAATACTCGCTCACGGTGCGTGCTGTCAACGTAACTTTCGGTTGCAAAACCACCCTGCGGCTTAGAATTAACGTGAATGAGGAAAAAACACTTTTGTAGCAGTATGGAGCACTCATTTTCAGTCGGCGCAGGTTGGCGCAGTCGGCGCAGGTTTCTTACCACTGTACATATTGTGCATTGCAGTTGAGCTACTAGTATAGCATTGTTTTGTGCTGAGACATTCATTGATGGCTGCTTTTTTGAAGTTGGCCTTGCCTCCACCTTCACAGTACCACAGCATTTCCAGCAGAAACATGTTTTGCAGCAAGTGATCCTCAAGTCTGTTTTGTCTGCTCCGAATCTTCTCTCAAGCACAGTTCTTCCTTTACCGAATCTGCTCCAAAACAGACTTTTTTGTGCTCCAAATAATGCTTCAAACTCTAAACTAGTTCGATTACTGCTGATGCAGGCGAGCAGCACAAGCAAAAGGGATTGGTTACACACAACTTTGAAATGAACAGTTTACAATTGTTTGTTTCTTCATTCAGTTGTTCGGTATAGAAGATGATTTCGCTTACCGCTGATTCAGCTTCCAGAATCTTCAAGACTGTGCAGTAGTGAGTCAAACCAACTGCCTTCTGAGAAACCACAAAGTGCGCATAAGCCGTATACTAATCAGAATTTCGCCTGCCTGCAATATGTCTGGGATAGTGTGCAGTGATTGCAATTCGGAGGAGGAATAGAGTCACTCCTTTCATACTGCAAAGACCGCAAAGACACCCCGCTGCGGCGGTGTAGTGGTTAAGGTACTCGTTAGCTGACCCGCAGGTCGCGGGATGAAATCGCGGCTGCGGCGGATGCATTTCCGATGGAGGCGGAAATGCTGTAGGCCTGTGTGCTCAAGTTTGGGTACACGTTAAAGAACGGCAGGTGGTCGAAAGGAATCCTAGGTGGTCGTAGCAAAGCCTGTTGAAGCGCGCCCACTTAAGGCAGATAAGTATGGTGTCTGAAGTTTTTCTCTGATACTGTAATACGAGCAGCGGTAGGTATATTACAGGCGCAGCAGAAAAGAAACTGTCTCTCCGGTGCACTATGTCACAACACTGATAAAAACGATTTAATTCACCCATATCAACAAAGCTGGTGAGCCTTCGCAATCTTCTCAACAGTCCCATTTTGCCTTACCCTGTTTTCACACCTCTGATAATATCATGTTTGTTCTGATCTTGCGGACCAGCTAAGGTATTTTCCGTTCTTAAAACAACGTCAACAAGAAACCTCCACACAATGACGCATGCACCACTATCAAGTTTTACTTTCTCCTAAAAATTGATCGTGCTCTAAAATAAAACATACCTGCAATATATGCATCAACGCTGGAAGTGTCATTTCTGAATGCATCGAGTATATTTAGGGGTCAAAAAGAAGCGCGAAGATACCTGAAAAAGCTGACGCCACTGAAAGGGGCGTTCTCTGCTTTGGCTAAGAATGCCCCTTGCTGTTTAGTTGTAGTTAAAGGGAGAGTTTTCCCGCTTTCACCTGTGTTCCTGACTACACTACATGGCGTTGCAATACGCAGTCACTGTCCGTCGGGGCGTCTTGCAGCGTAGGCTATAACTGGGAGCCGCAGTGCCACACGTATGCAACGTAGCCCAGAGTCAGCTTCGCATGTGTCTTCAGGGTAAAACTTCGTGAAGCTTGAGCTTTGAAACTTTGAAATTAAGAACATCCATCGGCTGCAACAGGCGACGAAAGTCCGTACTTCTGCATGAATGACTTCTGTGTCAGCGTGGGGTGCGATAATCGGTGAGTGGCAGAAAGCGGTCACTGAGACGCTCACCCATATGGATTTGCCAGCTATTGACGCCTTTCTACCTTAAGTTTTACTACGTGAGGCACACAGCTTCCAGTTCAACCATTCTGAGTGTGTTTTTATATGAACTCGTCTCTAAATATTGCTACGCCAAGCGAGGACGGCAGCACGCTATC
The DNA here is from genome assembly GCA_013436015.1 of Rhipicephalus annulatus. Taxonomy (NCBI): domain Eukaryota; kingdom Metazoa; phylum Arthropoda; class Arachnida; order Ixodida; family Ixodidae; genus Rhipicephalus; species Rhipicephalus annulatus. The sequence continues at coordinate 24,305 of WOVY01005944.1, read as the reverse complement.
AGTGGATACGAAAGCCTGGCCTCTTGAAGTATCCCGTGCCTACAGCACGATAAGATAGGACTAGCTTTGAGGGCTACGACGCTAGCGGGTGCTTGCCCGCTGTAAAGACTAGACAGAGCTATAAGTCAAAACCTTTGTGTACCGAATAAGCAGCAAAACGAATAAGAAGCCTTTTGGTAGCACATTAAAATGGTAAAAACCTATAAAGTCGAATGAAACCTGATACATCCGTTGCTGTAAGTCACATTGGTTTATAACACTTGTTACACTGCTTATGCAAAGTTCTTTTCTTTGAATGACATGTCTTTTGCCTGGTATTTAGGGTGGCGCGGGTTGTATTTTTTTCTTCATCTTGTCGTTCAACATTTCATGTGTCTGTTTTGCATTTCGTGTTCCTTGTCAACGAGTCGTCTTGGTACTTGGATTTGCAGTGTCTTCATTTCGCTCTTATATTTTCCATAAAAAATCCCATGCGTCGTTCTTGATAGTAACCGCAGTGTTCAATGAATGCACGATTTCGAGGTATTGCCAATAAATAAATGATAACGAGTATTTCTAGAAGCTTCTGCACATTTCGGTTGTTTGTTTTCTTTGAAATATCGTTCACTAGCAAGTGAGTTTATTTGCCAGTTCCGTGGTTTTAGCGATGTGCTGCAAATATTTTAGTTACTCACCCAAGAATCCCATGTAATTATTGGCGATATCGCGCAAGAAAATCATTCCTTTTAGAATCTCGAAGTGCAATGCAACCACCAATTGCACTGCAACAGCACAGGAGTGCAGGATCTGCACAGCAACCAACCGGATGATATACGAACACTGACATTTCGAAAGTAATATTCTGCACATGCATTGTGTTGTCCTTTGCCCAGTACTATTTATTTACTTATTTACTGATTTAATTCAGTACCCTCAGGGCCCGAGCGCATTACAGCGGGGAGTACGTTACATTCGCAGTAAATGTTTTCAATAAAAATAAACAAACTAGGGTGGTTACATGAAAATTATGAACAAGATTAGCAATATACAGCGCACACTATAAAAACAACAAGAACAATAAAAACATAGCATAAAGAGGTATACTTTACAGTAAAGAAACAAAATGAAAAAGCAATCAAAGCACCAGCTCGTGCTTATGAACAAGGAATACATGTGAAAATTGTAGGGGTGCTGACATCCCCTTTGAAGTTGTTTGCGCTGCGTGGCGCATGTGTCTTGCGCAGAAGTCATTTTGAAGGTCACAACCATTAAGCGGTAATTTGTGAAATCACTGAGGATAATAAAACAGTGTGGACATACACGAGTCTAACTAGACTGTTTCAGCTAGAACTTGCTAAGGCACGGGTCAAGTCACCCCGGAAACGAAGACACAAACCCAAAAGTTGGTGGGATGAGGAAGTTAAGAGACCCATAGCAAAACGTCAGGAAGCCTCTAGGGAACACAGACATGCTAAGCAGCGGAGTGAACCGACAGATGATGTTGAAAGAAAATGGGAAACCTTTCTAAGCTGTAGAAGGGATGCATCCCTTCTGATCAATGAAAAGATTAGAAGAAAGGGAGCTCAGTGGCGGACAGAAGTACATAAGAAAGATAGAAAGGCAGCTGCGAAATTTCCGAATCATCTAAACTCCCTAAGAAATGAGACGAGCCTAGAGCAGAGGTTTATAACTACAGCCCAAGGTGCTAGGCTAGAAGGGGACGAAGCTATTGAATATATAAGAACAGGGGTGACAGAAAATTTTCAACAAAGAAGTGCTTTATGCACCACAATAGACAAGGATGAATCAAATGGCGCAATGGCTCCATTTTCACAACGAGAGTGGGAAAGGGCTGAGAAAAAGGTTCCTAGTAGTACATCAACAGGCCCAGACGGCATTCAAATTATGCTGATAAAGACATTAGGTCCGGAGTCTAAGCAGGCTTTGAGAGAGGCAGTGAGAAAACTAATAATCGATGGTGAAGTTCCCGATGGATGGAAACTTAGCAGGATGAGCATGATCTATAAACGAAAAGGGGACAAAGCTGACATAAACAACTACCGTCCGATAACAGTGACATCAGTGGTCTACAGGCTGGCGATGCAGATTATAAAGGAAAGAGTGCAGGCAAGAATAGAGGATGAGGGCGTGCTGGGGGAACTGCAGAATGGGTTTCGAAAACACAGGAGGATGGAAGATAATCTGTTCTCACTGACGCAGTGCATCGAAATTTCAGAAAAGGAATACAGGCCCCTGTGGATAGCATTTTTGGATATCAAGGGAGCGTACGATAGCGTGGTTCAAGAGGAATTGTGGGGAATATTGGACACACTAGGCGTGGAACATGTCAGTAATATTTAAAGGATATCTATAAAGGTAACAAGGTAGTTATAAAGTAGGAAAAACAGGTATCCAAGCCTGCAGAGGTCAAACGGGGGCTTAGGCAGGGGTGTCCCCTGTCACCCTTATTATTCATGATGTACCTGCAAGAATTAGAGGCCAAGTTAGAGGAAAGTGGACTGGGCTTCAACCTTTCTTTCGTAAAACAAGGCAAGCTCATTGAACAGGCACTACCAGATGATGTACGCAGATGATATAGTGCTAATGGCCAACAACAAGGAAGATTTGCCGAGATTGGTGGACATCTGCGGTAATGAGGGAGATAGGTTAGATTTCAGATTCAGTAAGGAAAAATCAGCAGTCATGATTTTTAGTCACAATAAAGGTAGTGAGCTTAGAATACAGGAGGTCACGCTAGAGATAACAGATAAATACAAATATCTGGGCGTATGGAAAAGCAATGATGCCGAGTACCTAAGGGAACACGAAATATACGTGACGACTAAAGGTAACAGGAACGCAGCGGTAATGAAAAATAGGGCACTGTGGAATTACAATAGATATGATGTTGTCATAGGAATAAGGAAAGGGGTCATGGTTCCTGGGCTGACGTTCGGCAATGCGGTCTTGTGCATGAGATCAGAAGTTCAAGCAAGATTAGAAATTAAGCAACGTGGAATAGGTAGGCTTGCCTTAGGAGCTCACAGAATACACCAAATCAGGGAGTACAAGGTGATATGGGATGGACATCCTTTGAGGGCAGGGGAGCTAGCAGCAACATAATACTTGATAAGCGATTGAGAGAAATGGGGGAGGAGCATTGGGCTAGGAAGATATTCAGCTACTTGTACATGAAGAATGTCAATACAAAATTGAGGAAGCGAACCAGAAAATTGACTGGTAAATACTTAGAAAACAGCAGGGGCCAAACCAAAAAAATATATCGGTTAAGAAGAAGGTGAAGGAAGCTGAGACCGATATGTGGAGAATTGGCATGATTAAGAAGTCCGCACTAGAGGTCTATCAAACTTTTAAGCAGGAAATTGCCAAGGAAAGGATTTATGATAATACTCGGGGTAGTTCTCTACTGTTTGAGGCCAGGACGGGAGTATTGCGAACCAAGACATATCGGGCCAAATACCAAGGGGTAGACACGGTATGCAGTGCGTGTGGAGAAGAAGATGAAACTGCCGAACACTTGATAATGCTCTGTAAAGGGCTTCGCCCTATAGTTCAGGATGATGGCGCAGAGTTTTCCAAAACAGTTGGGTTTAGGGACAGGGAGGGCAAAATAGACTTTAAGCTTGTAGAATTAACTAGAAGAATGGTATATGATTGGTGGCTAAAGTCAAGGCACGAGTGAAAATTAAACGCTTCACTGCAAAGTACGATTCTTCAACCTCACTTTTCAAAACGGGAAAAAAATCTAGTTTTTGGTTCATTAGGTAATACAGCTTGGTGGCACTAGCCACCACCGAATCTAAAGGGTACAGCCATATCCATCCATCCAACCGTCCATCCTTCAGTACGGACTTGCACGGTGAATGAACGTGTTTTTTCAGCGCTCCCGATCTATTGCACAGATAAGTGGTTTCGCATATTTCGAGCTTACCTTTATAATTATTAAGGCATCAGGTAAAATCTTTGGCAGCAGGTAAAATATTTGTAGCATTTACTACTTTGCAAGGCTCTTGCGGGGGTCAGTCACCAGGTATTTACTAGTTTGTGCGTGTGTGTGTTTGTTTCTTTGTGTTTTTTCTGTTGCCACCCCGTGTGGGAGGTGCACGTACATGGAACACGCAAATTTTTGTTGTGTAGCTTATACTTTCTCTTTTTAGTAGGACAGGAATCGTATTTTGTAATTATAGAGTGAGACAAGTCATAAGAACAATTGGTGTCATGAAGACATGGTTAAAAAGGCTGTAAAGTGTTCAGGATGCGATGTGAGTTTGAAAATGGACCCAAGTGCAGAATCCAATGGAGAGGAGACTGACGCCAAATGTATGCAATGTGAGGTCGAGGAAACAATGGAGAAAGCGATGGGTGCCCAGAGTGAACTGCTGTTGAGAATCACCGAGCTAGAGATTGCGTTGGCGACAGAGCTAGAAAAAATTGGGGCAATGGGAGAAATGCTGAAGTCCACCGAGAAAGCACTAGCCAAGAAGAACAAAGGATTGGCCGACAGAGAGAACAGTAGGGCACCGGCAACCAGAACAGCGGAAAAGAAAGAGCAAGCAAGTTTAAAAAAAACAGGTTAAGCCGGTTCAATTGTCGCAAGGCCCAGTTTCAGCGAAGTAGTGGTGGGGCTGGGTGGGGACACAGCAGCCGGCGTCACAGGTGCAAGTAACCCCCAGGTGCAGAACGTTCCGACTGAAAATTCACAGCATGTGATAATCACCAGCGACTGGAATTTAGATCAATGCGCAAAAGCAATCAAAGAGAGGGTAACAGGGGACAAGAGGGTTTCAGTAGGGATGTTCCCAGGACGCAAGATGGAAGCAGTCATGAGGCAAGCGAGTGCAAAACTCAAAACCACAGCTGATAGACGAAACCTCGTGATAATTTCAGGCGGTTTAAACGATGTCTTAAATAAAGATACGGCAGGACTAGCGACCACACTGGCGAAAGTGGTCGATGACATGTGCGCCACTTCTCCTCTGCTACAGGTAGTAATATGCACAATACCGGAGGTACCGTGCGTGACAGCAACCTGCAAAGAGCGGTAGTCAATGCAAACGAAGAGATATGGCCGATGAGTTGAGATAAAGGCTTTCAGGTGGTGAAAACAAAAAAGAGGTGCATAGGTGGGGTAATTTTCAACGAGACCGAATTCCCTTCGATGGGCGGATAGGTCATGAGGTGGGTTGGCGACTTGCAGGACGCGCAGAAGCTTTTATGGTGGGCGGGCGGGCCCATTGGGGTGCAGGATAGCTAGTAACGAGGAAAACCATCACAGGCACTCGTTGACAGGTGGCATGGACAGATATGATTCCAAAGTGGCACCAGTATCTAAAATAGGTAGAGTCCGGGGCAGAAATAGACGTAGCCACGAAGGCTGAGCCAATTCAGACGTAGGGTATATTAACAAGCAGGGTGGCAGGATTAGGCTGAAGTGGGTAGATATGAAAGAACACCCAAGGGAGGAGAGGCCGACGGCATATGGCCTTGTTAAACACATCTTAGGGACATGAAAGAACCACCTAACAATCCAGACTACGCATAGGAATAATGCAATAGAACAGAAGGCAGCAGAAAGGGGGGTGGGTGATATTGGGGCATTTTTTCATAATTAACAAGCCTGAAAAAGGGTCAAGAAGAAGTGCTAGGAACATTTATGGCCAAAAGGGAAAGTGGCAGGACAAATGACGCTCCTAGGTTTTGTACACTTGTGGATAGGGACAAAATCTAGAGAGAAAAACCAACGAATGGTGCAGAAAATGACTTTGACGAACTAGGAGACCAGTGCGAGATAATTAGATTAGGATATGTGAACGTGGAAATAGAAGATATGGATGAATATACTGAACCAACAGGCAAAATTCTAATAGATATATGTGAAAGGCATGATTTAATCATTTGCAACAGCACAGAGAAATGCGAAGGGAGATAAGATGGGAGGTGGGAAGGCTGTAGTCGACGATAGAGTACGCAATAATTTCAAATAAGACGTATGATCAGCCTAGGGTAACGAACATAGATAAGTGTGGGTCTAGAAGCTTAGGTAGTGATCACAAATGCATCAAGCTGAGTTTTGGAAGACAAATGAAATTGGGAAGGTGGCGTTACGAGAACAACACGGTAATATTTATCCAGAAAGGCAAATAGAAATAGCAACTAAAGAAATTGAGAAAAAAATCAGCGAGGATAGTGAAACAGAGTTGACGTAAAAAAATCTAACTCGATTGAGTTAGAACTTGCTAAGGTACGAGTCAAATGAACCCAGAAAAGCAGACACAGACCAAAGAGCTGGTGGGATGAGGAAATTAAGAGAGCTATAGTCAGACATCAGGAAGCCTCCAGGGAACACAGGTATGCTAAAAACTGGGGTGAAGAGAAAACGGGATAAGTTTTTAGAATGCAGAAGGGAAGCGTCCGATTTGATCAGTGACAAGATTAGAAAAAAGGAGGCGCAATAGATGGCGGAAGTAAACAAAAAGGATAGAAAAACAGCTGCAAAGATTCTGAACAATCTCAATTCTCTGAGTAGTAAGACAAGCATGAAACAGAGATTTATATTTACAGTTGAAAGGGTGGACTAGCAGGGGATGAGGCAATGGAATATATCAAGAATTATGATGACAGAAAAATTTAAACACAGAGAGAACGCTGCATGCACCGTACCAGTTGAGGATGGGCAATTAGCTCACTAGCTCCATTAGGACAACGAGAGTGGAAAAGGGCAGAGAAAAGAGCTCCTAATAGTACATCAACTGGCCCTAACGGCATCCAAATCATGCTAATAAAGAAACTAGAAACAAACTCTGAACAAACATTAAGAAAGGCAGCGAGCAAAGCAATAATGGATGGTTAAGCTCCCAATAGGTGGAAACTAAGCACGATGAGCATGATCTATAAATGAAAGGGGGACATAGCCGATATTAACAACTACCGTTCTATAACTGTGACATAAGTAGTTTACAGGCTGGTGGTGCAGGTGATAAAGGAAAGACTACAGACATGGGTAGAGATTGAGGGGGTGTTGGGAGAGTTACAAATTGGTTTCCGTAAGCGAAGGAGGTTGTAGGACAATCTGTTTTCAGTGATGCAGTGTATTAAAATCGCGTAAAAGAACATAGGCCCTTTGGGCTGGCATTTCTAGATATCTAGGGAGCTTACGTTGCTGTGATACAAGACTTGTGGAGTATACTGGACACACTAAATGTGGAAGACGCAATAACTAATCTTCCGAAGGATATCTATAAGAGCAACAAGGTAGTTATCAAATGGGAAGAACAGCTATCTGAACCTATAGAGATACCACGCGGGCTTCGACAGGGATGTATCTTGTCACCTTTGTTATTTATGCTGTATCTCCAGGTACTATATGCCAAATTAGAGGAGTGAAGACTCGGCTTCGGCCTCTATTTTGCCTAGCAAGGAAAACACGTAGAACAGTCAGTACCAGGATTGATGTATGCAGATGATATAGTAATAATAGACGACAACAAGGAAGATCTGCAGGGACTCATATACATCTATTGAAAAGAGGAAGATAGGTTAAACTTGAAATTCAGCAAGGAAAAATCGGCAATCATAATTTTTACTGAAAACAAAGGTAGTGAGCCTAAAATACAGGAAGTCACTCTAGAAATAGTGGATAAATACAAATATTTAGGCGTATGGATAAATAACGGGGCTGAGTATCTAAGGGAGCACGAAAGATACGTAATGACTAAGGGCACCAGGAATGTAGCTGTAATGAAAAATAGGGCACTGTGGAACTACAATAGGTATGACGTTATGATATTGATCATCCCGCCGCGATGGTCTTGTGGCTATGGTACTCGGCTGCTGACCAGCTGGTTGCAGGCTCGAATCCCGGCTGGGACGGCTGCATTTCTGATTGAGGCGGAAATGTTGTAGGCCCGCGCACTCAGGTTTGGGTGCACGTTAAAGAACCCCAGGTGGTCGAAATTTCCGGAGCCCCCCACTAAGGCGTCTCTCATAATCATATGGTGGTTTTGGGACGTTAAACTCCACATATTAGTCAATTATGAGAGGTTTTTTGAAAGGTTTCATGGTCTCGATTATGACGTTCGGCAATGAGGTCTTATGCATGAAATCTGAAGTTCAAGCAAGATTGGAAATTAAACAACGTGGCATAGGTATAATTGCTTTGGGAGCACGCGGAATACCCCAAATCAGGGGAAACAGGGTGACATGGGATGGACATCGTTTGAATGCAGGGAAGCTAGCAGCAAGATAGAACTTGAGGCAGCATTGAGAAATATGGGAGAAGAGCGTTGGGCTAGGAAAGTTTTCAGCTACTTGTGTATGAAGAATGTTGATACTAGGTAGAGGAAGCGAACTCGAAAACTGCCAAGCAAATATTTAGACAACAGCAGAATACCGATCCAAAAGGAAATAACGATCAAGAAGAAGGTGAAGGAAACAGAGAGGGACATGTGGAAGAAGGGAATGCTAACGAAATCATCACTGGAGACCTACCGAACTTTTAAGCAGGAAATTGCACGGGAAAAGCTCTACGATAATTCCCAGGGTAGTTCTCTGCTCTTCGAGGCTAGAACGGGAGTATTGCGGACTAAGACGTACCGAGCGAAATACGAAGGCACAGACAAGGTATGTAGTGCGTGTGGAGAGGAGAAGGAAACGGCTTAACGTTTGATAATGTTCTGTTAAGGGCTCCGCCCTATAGTCGAAGATAATAACGCCGAAATTTTCAAAGCATTTGAGGTTTAGGGACATTGAAGACAAAATAGACTTTATACGGTTAGAAATAGCCAGGAGGAGGCTAACAAGAAAAAACGTCTCTTTCGCTTTGCAAAACGCATTCGAACATCGATCCGTTGGAATGCTTATTTTTACGCATTGCGTGCTAATCGCCACGGGTTAAAAAAGGCATAAGCCGTATTTTCGAATACTTTTCTATCATCACTTCTTCCTACTAATCCATCAAAATTGTGGAGCACTAATCAAATAAAAAGGAAACTAGCGTATATTTTACGGCATCTGATGGCTGCGCTATGAGCAAAGAAGCATGTTGCATGGTACTAAACGACAGCTTTGCGAAATCGTTTTCTGATAACTATATTACAAACATTTGTACAAAATCCACATGGATCCACTTGTAGTTGATTTTTGCGGGTATTTTAAAATTAATTAATTGTTTAAAGCTATCGTCTTCCTGTGGCGCTGATGAAATTAATTTCATGTTCTTGAAAAACACTGCTGTGCACTTCTCTGTCCTTCTAATGTACCTTTTTACCCAGTCGATTGAGTGCTCGACTGTGCCTGCTGATTGGAAGGTGGAGAAGGTGGTGCCTCTGTTTAAATCATGTGACCCGCATTCCCCTCTCAATTACCGACCCATCTTGCTGACTAGCATTCCTTGCGAAATCCTCGAAGGTGTCATATTTACTCACCTCGTTTCATTTCTTAAATCCAACGCATTTTTTACTTTATTTCAACATGGCTTTCGCAAGAAATATTCCTGCGAAACACAACTTGTATCGTTTATGCATAAGCATTTCATCCTCCTTAGATATAGGACAGCTTATTTGCTGTACTTTTTTAGATTTTGCTAAGGCTTTTGACAAGGTGTCTCACCGCTTCCTACTTCTTAAACTCAGTACTCCTAATACATACCCTAACATCTTCAGTGAATAGAATGTTTTCTAACTAACCGTACTCAATTTGTAACCGCTAATGATGCTGTATCCTCCGACTGTCACGTGAAGTCTGGCGTTCTTTAAGGCTCTGTCTTGGGTGCATTGCTCTTCCTAATATATAATAATAGCATACCTACTGTTATTATTAGTTCCATTAAACTTTTCGTTGACGATTGTGTCGTATACTGGGAAATAACTAGACAGCATGATAACCTCATTTTTCAGTAAGATCTAGCTAACATATAAAATTGTTGCTCACAATGGCTAATGTTATTAATTCACACGAAATGCAAGAATATGAGTGTTTCACGTCGCTCTGATGCATTCATTACCTCAGCTATGCTATCAATAACATCAAACTTGAATACGTAGGCTCGTATAAGTATTTCAATTCACATAGCCAATAACCTTTCTTGGTATACGTACATTCAATGCATCACAAACAATGTCAATAAATCACTCGGGTACATGCGCAGAAATGTTTCTAATGCCACATGCCATTTAAAATTGCCACTTTACAAAACATTCATAGGGTCTAAACTAGAGTATGCGTCTTTTGTTTGGGACCCCGGTCTAAAAACAATAAATCCATTATTGAGTCCTTTGAAAATCGATCAGCATGTTTCAATATGTCAAACTATTCCCGCACAGATAGCGTTTAATTAATGAAATCAGACCTCAGACTCCTTGATTTGCAGCTTAGAAAAAAAATTCATCGTCTATACCTTTTCCGAAAAAGTCTTCACTTGATCAATTCAATTAAACAAGAGCTCGTATCACAACCGTCTTTCATATCGTCACGCCTTGATTATGAGCTTTGCAAGTTTTCAATCCTCTCTGATGCACCAATGTTTTTCCGACTCCTTTCTGTAAAAAACCAGTACCGAGTGAAAACGCCTTCACTCCTCCATCTTCTGCATTGAAGACGCATCATCATTCGTAAGTGAACTGAAAGATTATGTTATGTGCCTTGAATAACGTTTTGTTGTTGAACGTGTATTCTCACTGAGTTGTACATATAAGTTCTATTTTTACCGCATTTTTGTGGTATTACCCACCCCTTCTGCAATGCCTTTATGTGTCCTGAGGGTAATCGAAATAATTAAATGAATAAATAAATAAATAAATAAATAAATAAATAAACTGAGTGGTGGCTACGACTGAGGCGCGAGTGAAATTCACTCCTTAAACACACAGTGGTAGTACTTAACTTTATGGCTATGTGGCGTGAGCCACCGTTCGATCTAAAGGGCACAGCCGGATACATCCATACATCCATCCTTGATCACCGCTATCATCATCATGGTTAGATCGGTAGCGCCGGCGGCGACGCCTGGCAGCCCACCAGAAATTAGCTGGTCTCTTTCTCTGTTGCGGTGTGGCGCGAACAGTTGTCTCTCGCAGTGTGTCTCCACTGCCGGGCACCGCGGGCCGTCTGCCGGGGGCCACTGTGGTGAGTCAAGCATTGGTGACACCGCCTTGTGTTTGTTATGCTGTTGAGTGTTGTTTATTATTGTGTAAGAACAGTGTGCTGATCACGATTGATGTTATAATTATTCGGCTGACGATATCGTCAATCAAAAGCAGTTAAATAAATGTGTGCGTCTGGTTTGGTTTGTTCCGACCGTGTCCTCACTCCAAAAGCGTAGTACTGACCATATCGGGTACCCCACTCTGGCTGCTCAACGTGCAGCTCTTTGAGCATCAGACGACAGTCTTCGCGGTTCGGTGCAAGCTTTTGTTTGAGCCGGGGTAGGCGCAGGCCCAGGGAGACTTCTCATTGCTAGCGTCGGTGGTGTGCTTTGTTGAGAAGCAAGGAGATCGATTGTTGTGATGTGTATGGAGTTGTCGGCAGGTTAGCTTTTTATCCTGCTCTCAAGTGGTTTTTTTGTTTGATTGTTGTTGTCGTTGGTTTTAAAGATTGTTGTTCAGTTACGAGAGCCATGCGGTCTGTATCAGTGGGGTCAGCTAAAGCTTATAGCACGTGGATGGTAGGCCAAGCCCGAAGCGAGTGAGTACGGAAGCCTCGTGAGTGGTCAGACGTTCTGTAAACAGCTTTTCTAGTCCTTTTCGGGCTCAGGAAGTCGGGCGCCATTGCTGTCTGGTATTGCGGATCGACGCCGGGGCGTCGTGGCACCGTCCGGAGCAATGGACACCGATCGCTTGGAAAGCTGCTGTGTGCGCTGAGTTATAGCGCCACCTTACAGTGTGGATGCCTCCTCAGGGCTGCCTCTTTTGCGCCTAGGCTGGGTGGATGCCGGTTGTTAAGTGACTCATTAGGCCTAAGGCTTTGCGCAGCCGCCTGGCCTGTTGCAAGTGGCACAACTAGGTAGATCGTGACGTTGAGGTGTGACACTCTGCTTCCCTCACTTTTTTTTATCTTGCGATGCACGAGTTAGAAAAAGCGACTTCTGTTTTATTTTTGTAGGGTGTCGCGGCCGCCGCCGATGTATTAGCGAGCCGCACTGAACATCGTACCACATGTACGAGGTGCCTGCAGCTCCATTCCCTTTGACCTACTGCATTCTTGTGTCGAGTGTTTTGGAATGTACGCAGCGGAAATGGTGTAACACACGGCTGGCTGTTCTCTGCAGATCGTCAGCGCCGCTGGCCAGGAAAGAGGTCGTGAGGTCGGGCGATGGAGTGGCCTGGAACCGACGCAACTGCATTCAGTCCAGCGCGCTCGTTAGTGCTGGTCGCAACCGGAAGGCGTGTTGGCGCGTGTGACGGTTTGTCGCGTTGACGACAACGTTGATGTTGCGGGTACTGGTACTGAGGTGAAGCCGTCGAGCCGGACAGTGCAGTAGTGTCGACTGGCGGCGGTGTTGTCGTGCTCGAAATATCTGTCGGGCTATGTGTTGTAATGTTTGTTATACCTCGTGTGGCTGATTTCTTTTTTGTTTTTCTTTTCGGGATATGGTTTGAATTACAGTGGGGGGATGTGGGGGTGCTCACCATCTTTGTAAGGTTGTTTTCGCCACGTGGCGCACTTGTCTCGCGGAGAAGTTGTATTTCAAGGTCACAACTAGTGAGCGGTAGGTGGTGTTGTGTTCGCGAGCGTTGATCACCGGTATCATCATCATGGTTAGATAGATAGATAGATAGATAGATAGATAGATAGATAGATATATAGATAATACTATGTGGCTAAAGTGCCGTTTGTATGGGTGGACTCGGTACAAGTGTTCTAGCCAAATTGTAAATTAAAAAGTCAAGAAGAAAAAAAAACAAAGCCCAAATATCAGATCTCACAGGTCACACACTTTCGGCACCATGTGTGTCCGCTTTGTGTCTCTCCACCATACTTCGAAGGCGAGCTTTCGTGATGCACACGTTTTTGCCACAATGGTTTCCCTCCGCATCACGAAATGCAACGGCTTGCGGCAAGGTGGTGCCCTCTGACGGGGCAGGAGATTGGTAGCGCCGATGGCGACGCCTGGCGGCGCGGAAGAAATAAGCTGGTCTCTTTCGCTGGTGGCGTTTGGCACGAACGGTTGTCTCTCGCGGTGTGTCCCAAGTGCGCGGCACCGCAAGCTGTCTGCTGGAGGCCACTCTGGTGAGTCGGGCATTGGCAACACCGCCTTGTGTTTGTTATGCTGTTGATCATTGTTTATTATTGTGTAAGGATGTCTTAGCGTGCTAATCACGATTGATGTTATAATAATTTTGCTGACGATATCGTCGACCAAAAGCAGTTAAATAAATGTGTGTATTTGGTTTAGTCTCTTCCGACCGTGTCTGCTCTCTCCATTTACTCCAAGAGCGTAGTATAGAACAAATAGAGATCCCACAAAATATTGGCGCTAACAAAAAAAAACGAAAACCAAGAGGACAGGTAAAAAAGCTAAAGGAATGAAATGGTACAGAAATAATAGCTTCGAAACGTAAGTATATTAGATAAAACACCCTTGATCCTAGTGTAATCAGTAATCTTGAGCACCGATCGGGGAATGTGATTCTAACTACGGGGGATGAATGAATTGAAATTGTTGGTGCGGCATGAGGGGATACCGACCTGTTCACGATGATCGATATGGGCCGATTTCGTGCCGATACGATGCCTGCCTTCATCAGGTATTTCCTGACGAAGGCAGGTCCTCTTGCGAAACGTTAGAAAGTAATAAAGATTTTCGCACGTTTGTGCGTTGTTTTTCAATATATATATATATATATATATATATATATATATATATATATAAACACGTTTATTGGCGGGCACTCAGCGATGATGCACAACAGCGACAGTGACAGGCAATGCAGAGACCGACTCTTTCCACGAGCTGCTCTTCTTCTTCCGAAAAAAGCGACCCACTGTTCGAACGCTTCGCCACAACTACACCGGGTACGAAAAGGGAGCCGCTTGGCGACCAAACAGCTGGTTAGTATGAGCGGGTCATGTTAGGCCATGAGGTGCTCCACGTTGACAATCTCTCGCCATCGATGGCGCATGTCCAAAGATGGTTCGATCAAGTAGTTTATAGGGGAAGTGCGTTCGACGACACGGTAGGGGCCTTCGTATTTGGGTGGTAGTTTTGAATATAGGCCAGATGCAGAGGTAAGAATCGAGTGCCAGAGGAGCACTCCAGGGAGGAACGTGGCTGCAGTAGTGCTGGTTTCAACGTGAACGCTTTTTTGCCGCTCTTGATTATGCGCAGTAAAGGTCTTTTCAAGCTTTCAACACTCTTCAGCAAGCTTGCCTGTATCAGAAATAGGCGCCCACTTGGGTGGATCTGGCTTGTACTGAAGTATCGTGTCGATGGTGTGTGATGGGTGCCTTCTATATAATAAATACAAAGGTCACAAACCAGTAGTGCTCTGAGGCGCTGTATTATAAGCGTAGGTGACGAAGGGTAGAATGAAATTCCTATTTGTGTGATCGGAGGTGACGTACTTGGAGAGCATGCCGCCGAGCGTATGGTTGAAGCGTTTAGAGAGGTCATTCGTCTGCACGTGGTAAGCACCACTTTTGCGGTGAACAACGTTGCACTCTTTGAGAATGGCTTCGAAGACTTGAGACAGGAAGACGCGGCCTCGATCACTGAGTAATTCCTGGGGCTGGACCGTATCACAATATGAATCGTTGGAGCAGGAAGAAGGCCACATCGCTCGCTGGAGCCGCGGGGAGAGCGGCAGTTTTGGTGTATTGCGCGAGGTGGTTCACAGCGACAAGGGCCCAGCGGTTACCAGCCGACGTTAGTGGAAGTGGCCCATACAAATAGATGCGAACGCGCCCAAATGACCTGGCAGGGCAAAGTAGTGGTTGCAGACCTACCGGTGCCAGGTGCGTTGAACGTTTCGCAGCACTGACAATCTATGCAGGAGCGAACGAATTTCTGCACGTAGTGGTACATGTCACGCCAAAAGTACCGTTGGCAAAGCGGTGGTAAATCTTCGATACTCTGGAGTGGACACATTGCGGATCAGAATGAAAGAATTCGCATATATAAGAGCGCAGACCGTGGGGTATGACTAGTAGCCACTGGCGGCCGTCACCGTTGTAATTGCGTCGATGGAGGAGGTCGTCACGGAACGGCGAAATGGTGGGCTTGACGACGCAATGCACGAGTTGATGGAGTGGATGGATCAGTCAGCAAGTCTATCAGTGAGGCTATTTATTGATCCTCGCTCTGTTTAGTAGCAATGGTATGAATGCTAATGGAAAAAATTGTCAAGGTGAGGCGCTGAGTTGTGGGCGTTGTCGTCAGGCAAGAGAGAGCATGACTGTGCGTCGGCGTCAGCACGTTGCCTTCCGTTCCGGTACAGCACGCTGGTGTCGTAGTCTTGCAGGTGAAGTGCCCACCAGGCGAGAAGGCCTGAGGGATCTTTTAATTACAACAGCCAGCATATTGCGTAATAGTCAGTGACCATAAAGTCACCGTATGGTCAGTGACCATACAGTCACCATACAAAAAAGTCGGAACTTCCCAAGGGCCCAGACGATTGCCAGGCATTCTTTCTCAGTGACGGTGTAATTAGTCTCGTCTTTTATAAGCATACGGCTTGCATATGCCACGACATATTCCGGGAACTCTGGTTTGCACTGCGCAAGGGCTGCGCTGAGGCCGACACCACTGGCGTCCGTGTGTACCTCTGTAGGGGCCGTACGGTCGTAGTCGCGGAGTATGGGAGACGACGTCAACAAATGACGGAGCGTTGTGAATGCGTCGTCGAACTGTGATGACCATGAATGGAGAGGCCCGTTACTTCCGAGGAGCTTCGTCAACGGTGATATGATAGTCGTGAAGTTTTGAATGAGGCACCGAAAGTAGGAACACAGTCCTACGAAACTGCGCAGTTCCTTGACGGATGTCGGCTTGAGGAACTCGGTCACGGCCCGAAGCTTGGCTGGATCGGGGAGAATTCCGTCCTTGGACACGGCGTAGGCGAGTATTGTCAGCTGCCGAGCTGCAAACTGGCACTTCTTCAGGTTCAGTTGAGACTTGCGTCACTCAGACGCGTTAAAACATGCCGCAGGCGTTGAAAATACTTGGAGAAGTCTGGAGCAAAAACGACGACGTCATCGAGGTAGCACAGGCACGTGTGCCATTTCAGGTCACGCAGAACGCTATCCTTCATGCCCTCAAAGGTATGACGGCATGACGTTCGATTCGTACAAGCCGTCGGGAAAGACCAAAGCAGTCTTCGGTCGAGCGTCCTCAGCCATAGGTACTTGCCAGTACCCTGAGCGCAAAATCGAGGTATGAAAAGAATTCTGCTCCTTGCAGGCTGCCAATCGCGTCATCTACCCGCAGTAGCGGGTACACGTTCTTACGAGTGATCTTGTTGAGGCGTCGGTAGTCCACACACACGCACAGAACCATCCTTCTTCGCGACGAGAACAACAGGAGACGCCCAGGGGCTATTAGGGGGTCGAACAAGATCGCGGCGAAGCATGTCGTTGACATGCTCGCTGATTCAATGGCGTTCGGGTGGAAATGCGTGATATGGACGTTGCAGCAGTGGTGATTGTGCGCCTGTGACGATGCGATGCGTAATGGTGGATGTGCCCCCGAGAGAAGATCAAGCGACATCGAAAGAAGAGCGGAGTTCTTCCAACAGGCCAAGAAGCAGGGAACGCTGGCCCGGCGTAAGGTTGACGGGAACGGAGGGATCGAATACATCAGCGGATGATGAAGCAGATTTACAAACAGCACTAAGCGTACTAGAACTTGGGCAGTGCGTGTCATCAGGATGATCCATAACTTGTGCGTCTTCGTTAGCTCCACGCTACCAAGACATTCCCCTCGCACCAACGTAACACTGTATGGGGATGAGTACGGAACGAAAATCGTGGAGTTGCCGTAAGTGACTTGCACGGTCACGAAAGTAAAGATCAACCCTATCTGATGAAAACACGTTGAGATGGCTAGAGGAGTGCAGCGGTGTCGGAACGACTTGCGCAGTGGACCGGCACCGCCACGGACGAGTTTGCAGGAACTTGCGTGTTGTCTCTGACGAGTAACTTGCTTGCAGCAGATGGAGTGTCGGTCGGCGTCAAAGAAGAAAATTGTGTGAGCTCCATTCCTGCTGGTGCGCAATAAATGACGGCGTCTTGCGGGAGAGAAAATGCCATCCTAGGATGACGTCTCCAGAGCGTGAAAGAATTATGATGAATTAGACGGCATACATCACGTCCTGAATTATGAAGCGGCCTGTGCACATAGCTGTAGGGTGAACGCTTTGGGCGCTGGCTCTAAGGAGGGAGAGAGCAGAAAGTGACGTGGTCACTTTGCGCAGTAATCGGCTAAGCTTTGCGTCCATGACGGACACGGTGGCTCCAGTATCTACAAGGGCAGATGCACGAACACCATCCTCAGACACGCCTATCACAATTGATGAGCTTTCTTCAGGGCTTCCGCAGTTCGACAGCATCGCAGCCTTTGCCTCGTGGACTGCGCCTAGATCCACAAACCCGCGCGGGGGAAACTAAGAACAGCGACCTCTGGGGGTGAGGCCGCTGCTGATCGACCGTTACAAGACCCTCCCCCGATTTGCCTGCCGACATCCGACGACATTCTTTCACCGACGTGTGCCATCGACGACAAACGGGTCTCTGCTCGTATCTCTGTCCTTGTCGACAACCACCCGCTGACCGCTCTGGTAGATACGGGTGCCGATTATTCTGTTATAAGCGCTGACCTCGCTGCACAGCTAAGAAAGGTAACGACACCTTGGGGACATAGAACCAACCTCCGTACTGCGGGAGGTCACCTATTGACACCGCTAGGAATGTGCACTGCCCGCCTCCGAATACGTGAGTCGACGTACATTGTTTCCTTCGTTGTATTGCGCGAATGCTCCCAAATCCTGATTCTCGGAATGAATTTTCTCCGCGAGCATGGAGCCATTATTAACTTTCGCGACCTGCTCATAACGTTATCTAACGACCATACAGCCCTTCGAAAGGATGCAGTTGCGCCGACCACAACACTTCGAATTGCTGACGACACCATCGCACTGCCGCCGCGAGCCAGTATGTTGGTAACTGTGGAGAGCGACTGTGACAACAAGAGTAATGAATCGCGGAAACTAACATCTCGGTGCTCTTGGCTCGGCAGCATTGTGTCGCGCGTGCTATCGTCAAACTGAAACATCGGAGGACTCAGCTTCTGATCACAAATTTCAGCGGCCAGTACCAACACTTGGCAAAGGGAACAGCGATCGCGAACTTTGAAGCCATTGATGGCGAAGAATGTTCCACTATCGCTCCGATTGCCACTGCTGCCGAAGGTAACACTACATTAGCCAGTACAGTTGACGTGCATTGCCAGCTATCCTGTGCGCAGCAACAGCAAATACGCATGATTTTACGTACGTATAGTGATTGCTTTACGTCCACCCCCAAAATGAAGCAGACCCCAACCGTGAAGCACAGCATTATAACGGACCCTACCGAACGGCCTGTACGACAGCACGCCTACCGCGCGTCGCAAAACGAACAAGAGGCAATACGTTTTCAAGTGAAACAGATGCTCGACGACGACGTCATCCAACGCTCGAACAGTCCATGGGCGTCACCCATCGTACATGTTAAAAAGAAAGACGGCACTCTTCAATTTTGTGTCGATTACCGGAAGCTCAACAAAGTGACGAAAGAGACGTCTACCCTCTCCCACGCATAGATGATTCACTGGATCGACTTCGGCATGCCCGATATTTTTCCTCAATGGATTTACGCAGCGGCTACTGGCAGATAGAGGTCGATGAACGTGACAGAGAAAAACAGCATTCATAACTCCCGTTGGCCTTTACAAATTCAAAGTGTTACCATTTGGATTGTGCTCTGCATCGGCAACGTTCCAAAGTATGATGGACACCGTCCTGTCTGGTCTGAAGTTGGAATCCTGCCTCGTGTATTTAGACGATGCCGTTGTTTTTTCCAAAATATTTGAGCAACATTTACAACGACTTCAGTCCGTCTTCGTCGCTATTCGATCCGCAGGCCTATCGCTAAAACCGGAGAAGTGTCATTTCGGCTACGAAGAACTAAAGTTCCTCGGCCACCTTATCACTCACGATGGCATTAGACCAGAGCCAGAAAAGACCATGGCTGTTGCTGCATTTCCTTGACCTTCGAACAAACGGGATTTTCGCCCGTTTTCGGGTCTCTGCGCTTATACAGGCGCCTTGTCCAGAGCTTTGCCAACATCGCTGAACCCCTTACCCGTTTAACGAAGGAGGACACCACTTTTGTGTGGGGTCCAGAGCAGAGAGCCGCTTTTTCTCAGCTTCAGCAGTGCCTTCAGAGTGAACCCTTACTAGGGCACTTTGATGAAGATGCCGCCACTGAACTTCCCACTGACGCAAGCAACATCGGTCTTGGTGCAGTGCTCGTCCAGAGGCAAGACGGCGCTGAACGTCCCATCGCTTATGCTAGCCGCATTTTGTCATCTGCGGAAACTAACTACTCGGCCACGGAGAAGGAATGTATTGCTGTTATTTGGGCGATAACAAAGTTCCGACCGTATCTGTATGGCCGTCCATTCAGAGTAGTTACGGACCATCATGCCCTCTGTTGGCTGGCTAATCTCAAGGACCCTTCACGGCGCCTCGCGAGGTGGAGCTTAGGCCTTCAAGAATTTGAGGTTACAGTCGTCTACAAGTCGGGCCGCGGGCACACTGATGCCGATTGCCTTTCGCGCGCACCCCTCGCGACGACATCGAAGGACGATGATACCGATGGCCATTTTCTTTGTGCAGTCAGTGAATCTAACTTGGCCCAGCAACAGTGGAATGATTCAGAGATCCAACAACTTATCAAGTACCTTCAAGGTTGCAGCTCGAGTCCACCATCGGCAGTTGCACGTTCAGGGTCATTTTGTCTCCGCAACGACATCGTCTACAAAAGAAACTTCAAACCTTATGCGACTGAGTACCTCCTCGTCGTTCCACCAGGGCTACGTGCTGACATTTTATCTGCCTGCCACGATGAGCCTTCCTCCTGCCACCTAGGATTCGCAGGTACCCTTGCCCGGATTCGGACTCGCTGCTACTGGCCAAAGCTCACCCAGGATGTCAAGCATTACGTTAAAACGTGCAGTCATTGCCAGCGCCGTAAAGCCCCACCTGTGCGCCCTGCTGGTTTATTACAGCCTGTTGCACCCCCGTCACAACCGTTTGAACGAATCGGCATGGACTTGCTTGGGTCCTTCCCGAAGTCACATGATGGCAACCGCTGGATCGTAGTCGCTACTGACTATTTAACGTGGTACTTCGAAACGAAAGCCATACAACGAGGCACCGCCAATAAGGTTGCGTATTTTTTCATCAACATCGTCCTCCGCCATGGAGCGCCAACAGTTCTTATCACTGACCGTGGAACAGCCTTTACAGCCCAATTGATGCAAGACGTCACGAGACTTAGTGGAAAAGCTCATCGCAAAACAGCCGCATACCATCCACAAACCAACGGTCTGACGGAGAGATTAAACAAGACGCTTGCTGACATGCTATCTATGTACGTCGACCGTGATCACAAAAACTGGGATGCAATTTTGCCATACGTAACGTTCGCTTACAACACTGCGGTTCTAGAGACTACGGGTTTCACTCCCTTCCGGTTGCTTCACGGCCGAGAAGCAATTACGATGCTTGATTCCATGCTGTTGCCTGACACGACCGATATTACTACTGACGCGAACGACTTTATCCGGCTCGCCGACGCGGCCCTGCAGCTTGCACTCGAGCGGATCCGGAAACTTCACTTTTATTTCCTTAAAGACCCCCTGTAGGGGTATTACATAAGAGGTGGTGCATAACAAAAAAAAAAAGAGAACTATACAACGGTGTTTTTAATGGCTTCTGCAAACATAGATGGGTTAGTGATGGTACAGATGGCGTGAGGAAGGCCGTTCCAGTCTTTTGCTGCTCTTACGAAAAAGGAGGCTTGGAATACAGTGGTCCGGGTACGTGGTATTGCGACTTGTAACGGATGACCAGTGCGATGGGATATGTGCGGAGGGGGCGTGATGTACGGTGGATGATTCAGTGAACTGAAATAAAACATATGAAAAAAAGAGAGGGTGGCATACTGTCGGCGTGAAGCAAGGGTTTCTAGACCTGATTCCGCCTTTAGAGATGAGATGCTGATATCGTACGAATATGCAGAATGAATGAACCTGGTAGCCCGATTTTGAAGTGATTCGAGTTCTCTTATGATGTATGATTGATGAGGGCTCCAGATGGAAGATGCATACTCGAGTTTGGACCTGATAAATGATTTGTACGCAAGCGTCTTGACGTGAGGCGGAGTATGGCGTAAGTGTCGTCTGAGAAATCCGAGTGATTTATTAGCAGACGAGATGATGTTAGTAGTGTGATGACGCCAAGACAGGTCATGAGCCAAGGTGATGCCGAGGTATTTGAATGATTGAACTGATTGTATGGGAACATTAGTGATGGAATAGGTAAACTCAAAAGGGTTACGGTGGCGAGAAAAAGAAACAAGCTTACATTTATTAGGATTTAAGTTCATTAACCAACGATCACACCATGTTTGTATGTTGTTAAGATCATGCTGAATTAGTGTTTGGTCATGAATGTTGGTTACTGATCGGTAGATTACGCAGTCATCGGCAAACATACGAAAGTTACATGATACATGCAATGGTAGATCGTTAACGTAAATTAAAAAGAGTAGAGGCCCTAAGACAGACCCTTGCGGGACACCTGAGGTTACAGGTAGTCGGTTAGATGAGTGATTATTAACAAACACAAACTGGGAACGATTAGTCAGGAAAGATGTTATCCATGCAAGTACATTAGGATCTAGATTTAACAGAGATAATTTAAGAATTAGGCGTTTGTGAGGGACAGTGTCAAATGCTTTAGCGAAATCCAGGAAAAGAGCATCGGTCTGAATGTTGCAGTCAAGGTTAGAATGTAAGTCATGAATGAAAATGGCCAGCTGCGTTTCACAAGAATAACCCCTTCGGAACCCGTGTTGAGAAGGATGAAAAAAGTGCATTGAGTCCAAGAAGTTGATGATATGGGAGTAGATGACATGTTCCATGATTTTGCAGGGGGATACTTGTTAAAGATATGGGACGGTAATTTAGTGGAGAATCTCTGTTACCTGATTTGTAGACTGGAACGACCTTGCCTACTTTCCAGTCTGCTGGCAGAATGCTTGATGATAATGACTGCGAAAATAACAATGTAAGGTATGCGGCACACACATGTTTAACATTTATGAGAAGTTTTGAATTAATGTCATCCACACCTGCAGAAGAAGAAAGCTTAATCTTTTCTATAATCGAAATGATGCCGTCCGTAGAAAATGCAATCGGGGGCATAGACTCGGTGCTGCGCGCAGGTGAAGAAAAATCGGGAACTGAACTCTCATTCGTAAAAACAGAGAAAAAGGCCTCGTTAAAAAGGTTCGCGCATTCATTGTTGTCGACTATATCGCCATGCGCATTTGAAAGACTAGTGGTGCGCATCTCCTGAGGGTTTATCACCTCCCAGAATTTGCGAGGGCTGGTTGCAAGCATTTTGGGCAGCTCTTCATGAAAGAACACGTGTTTGGCGTTACGAATGGTTCTAAGATAATCATCTTCCGCGGCGTAATATTTTTCCCATAAGGACAGAAGTTTAGACTGTTTGGCTGATCGGAAGAGGCGTTTTTTCTTGTTTCTTAGTTTGTGAAGTGTACGTGAAAACCATGGCTTGTTACGGTTTGCGGTAAACGTTATTTTTGGGATAAATTTCTCGACAAGAGTGGCTAACTTATCTCTAAATATAATCCAATTCTCATCCACAGAGCGTGTATGGCTTATTCTCTCGAACTCAGGAAGAAAAGATATCAATTCATTATTGATGGCACTATAATTGCCCTTGTCGTAAAGACGGATTGTTTTGGTGACAAGATCGCGTTTTACAGGTCGAAACGCAAAAGCCGCATGGATTACCTTGTGGTCACTGACGGCACGCAGATATGTAATTGATGATAGCTCTCTTGATGACTAGTTAGTATTAGATCTAAGATGCTGGAATTGCTCTCTGTAACGCGCGTTGGTTGGGATACAAGTTGGGTTAGATTGCAATTCAGGCAGAAATCTATGAAGTCCCTTGCGGGCTCACTGCCCACAGCTGACGGGACGCTACTACTCACATCTATGGAAAATTAAAATCGCCGAAAAGCAGTATCTCTGCTTGCGGATACTGTTTCCCAAGGTCACTCAGGTTGTTGTTGAGCTTATATGCGAAATCTGGGTCACTGTTCGGGGCCTATAACAAACGCCTACAAGGACAGTATGAGGGTGAGCACGGCAAACGACCCAAAGAATTTCAAGTTCAGAAGAGTTGGTCCTGGCCACCGAGCACGATAACTGTTGGTGCACAGCCATCAGAACCCCCGCCTCCACGTGCGCCTGTACGGTCCTTACGATAAGTTGAAAATCCCAGGTAGGTGATCTAGCACTTCTGCATCGGTTATATCATTTGTCAGCCAAGTCTCGGTTATCACCAATACGTTACTGCTTGATGACAAAACAAGCTCAGAAAAAGTTATGCGTTTCGGAAAAAAACTCGCGCGCGTTAGCAAAGACTACCGAGAGTGACATGCCAGATTGAGGTGTGGGGGTGTGCCCGGCAGATTTGCGCCGAGGAAATTGCTACGACGCTTCCCTTACAGTTTGCGATTGCTCATCGTAGACGTAGCGCTTGTGACCCATTAGCAGTGTCTTGTACGTGATGGAAAAAGGCAGCGACTTGTTTTAGCAAAGGCAATCAATTGCCGACGGACGTTTTGCACACGACGTGAAAAATCTTCACCAACACTAAAAGTGGTTCCTTTAAATTTCCGTCCATTAGAAAGAATCTCTCCTTTTGTTTTATGGAATGCGAATTTAACTATTATGGGGCGATGGTGGTTAGTACCCTTGCGGCGACCCAGACGATGCGCGCGCTCAATTTCCTTCGGATCGATGGAAATACCTAGACGATCACGGCAGTGCTTGATGACAAGTTATTCAACTTGGACAAGTGCTTCCGATCCAGTTGATTCAGGAGGCCATAAAATATGAGGTTATTGCGCCGAGAATGATTCTCGGCTTCATCCACGCGCGCTTCAAGCTTGCGCAGAAGGTCACTCGCGCGAGCGGTGTCTCTTCTGAGCGCTTCCACACATCAGTACGT